>JAJOZX010008607.1:0-20000 GCA_023014485.1 Bathynomus jamesi | reverse complement strand
ATTTTTTATTTTTTTCCTTTCTGTAACCTATATATAGGATGTAACCCTTTTATGTACTTCAGTGTTCCTGAGGATGTCATTAGACGAAAACGCTTGAGCACCAGTTTTGTGTTTCCTTTCCTTCGTGGTTTTATTAATCATATATATATATATATATATACTTGCCAAGGTTACTGCGAACTGCTCGTGTTCTGATTAAGTGTATGGGCGGAACGGTGTGATAATGAAACGTTTTCTCAAACTTAAACTTAGCTTATTAACACATGTATATTAAACGCTAATATATATACAGCGTGTCCCAAAGAAATGTATACCCACTTTGTTCGATAATACCAGCTATGAGGATAATAAATATATTACTGTTTATATGTTTTTTAATAAAGAATTTTCTCCTGAATCTAAATATGTAATTATTTTTATTAAAAATTGAAGAACAAAAAAGTTACAGATGTTTAAATTAGAATTATTATTTTCGAGACTTCATGTGCGATATTTTCTAATATTTTTTTTTATGGCCTGGCCTGCCTTTTAACCGACTGTTTTGAGATACTTATGTTTGTGCCTAGCTTAGCCTAGCCATTTCGTTGAGTTCTAATTAGGCAAGACTACAGTTTTGCTCTAACCTTATCTACATCTTATAACTCTGCGACGTTTGTTCTTTTCTAACGACAATTTGAACATCTTAGATAAAGTGTCATTAACCATGGAATTTGTAAATTTTTTGAATTAACTAATAATTACAACATTTATGCTTCAATATCAACACTAAACATAAGTATCTCAAAACAGTCGGTTAAAATATTAGAAAATATCGCACATGAAGTCTCGAAAATAATATTATAATTTAAACATCTGTAACGTTTTTGTTTTTCATTTTTATAAAATAATTACATATTTAGATTGAGGAGAAAATTCTTTATTAAAAAACATATAAAAAGTAATATATTTATTATCCTCATAGCTGGTATTATCGAACAAGTGGGTATACATTTCTTTGGGACACGCTGTATATATATATATATATATATATATATATATATATATATATATATATATATATATATATATCAACTAGGAAATAACTTTCATTAAAAAAAAAGTATTTTTAAAAATAAATTTAATTAATTCAGTTATAGTTAAACGAAAAAGATGGGGGGAAAAAAATTTACTTTCGAAATGGAAGGTAACTTAATTATTTCACTACATGGACGACTAAATCAAATAGTTTCTGTCAAGCATTTTATTCCTTTCTTGTTGGCCGGTTCTCCTTATTTGGATTGAGCCGATGAGGACGTGGGACGAAAGAATTAGAGGGGAAAAAATTTAATTCTATTTTCCTCTCTTTAAAACCGATTTTCCTTCTTCATTTTTTCCTGTTTCTTCATTTTACACATTTTTGGGGGGTTTTCTTTTTGTTTTTTTGTTTTTTTAGTTTTTTTTATAGTTTTTGTAGGTAAAAAAATTGTTTCGTTGAGTGGTTTTGGTCTATTATTTTGCAGAGGAATTATGGTCCTTTGCGAAATAAAAATCTGTATTTAGCGTTTTATAATTTTAACTTTAATAGTTTTGCATCATTGAATTTGAATTAATTTCACTTTACCTCATGTAGCAGTTTTTTCCCCTCTTGAGATTTTGGGCTTCACTGGTCGCGAAGGTTAGGTTTATTGACCGACTTTGAGCCAACAGTTTAAAAGAATATGTGCTATGATGCTATGATACCTCCAACGAACACTCATAACCGTTTAATCGGTTAAATTTTAAGTCTCAAAACTCGAGACGGTATTGGAATCAGCGTCCTTGACCACTGGCCTGTATCTTAAAGGCCACTGGCTCCTGTATCTTAAAGACCACTGGCGTCTGTATCTTAAAGGCCACTGGCCCCTGTACTTAAAGGCCAATGGCTCCTGTATCTTAACTACTTGGCTGCGAAGCCTAGAAATGTGGCTATTTTGCATGTCGTGACATGTAGTGACAGAAGAGTCGTAACGTAACTAATTACAAGTGATCACCGAAAATTAATTATTTTTTAGTAATTAATTATTAATTTCAATTACCTCGAAAATTTAGTAACTGTAGCCTACTAGTAATTTAATTAAAATGTTACAATAATTGTAATTTTAAATCATATTACTCTCTTATTATACCACTGACGTAAGCAGTAAGAGATCAAGGCTTGGGCGCTTTGAAATACTCTTTTATAAATATTTTTTTAAAGTTTAATTAATTATTTGTTTCTGTAGTCTACAACACCTCATCATAACTTTTCTTTAAAAAGTGGTAACATCTTTTCATTAACAACCTTAACCTTTTCATTGCAACTTAACAACCTTTCATTAACGAACGCCATGATAGCTTACTGGTAATGAACCTCGGTTCGAATCTCGATTCAGATTTCAAATTTCAGCGATTAATGCGCTTTTGTGAGTCCCCTTTTTGTGTGGGTGAATGGTTTGGATTTCACGAATGCTGTAGGTCCCTCCGTCATGTTACGAATGAAGTTGACCAACCTCAAATATGCATTCTTCTTCTTCTTCTTCTTCTTCTTCTTCTTCTTCTTCTTCTTCTTATTTAATGTATTTTTGAGAAATCTTCGCCAAATTTCTAAAAGAATTTCTTGCACATTGAGAAATTTTGTTCAAAACAAAACAAAAACTATCGCTTCAGATATAGGCTATATATTTTAACGTTTCGCCCATATACTTCAAGACATCTTCAGAAAACTAATTAAAATTTTTTAAAAAGTACAAGATGATGAAACTATTATTATACATGTAAAATTCAGTATTAAAAATTTTATAGATTAAAGGATTTTCTGAAAGTTCATTTTCCTTTCCTTATTTTGCGGTCGCACACTTGTCCGAATTTTACATTTAAAAATAAAAATCATCCCAATTCATCATATTTGATAATTGTTTCTCTGGCTGATTTTTTTTTAAATTAGTGTAGTGATTCCGCCAGTATGAGTATGGAGTACACTTCTCATGTGTGGGATGACTCACCCACACAGCTCTACTTGACCGGGTGAAATCAAAGGTTTTCGTCTCATCATTTCCCCGACTCTTACTGACTGTCTTCAATCTCTCTCTCTCCTCTTCGCCCACATGTTTCCCTTACTCTCTCCCTTTACTATCGTTATTATAACGGATACTGCTCTTCTGAACTCTGTCACTGCATGCCTTCTCCTTTAAGGACAGCTTGCCGTACGCGACTTTCGACACATTCTCATCTCTTTTCTGTCCAACTCTCTAATGCAAGAGTTAATCTTAACCGATCAACTCTGGAACAACTTTCTTCGATCCCTCTTTCCCCCTGTCTGTGACCTCCAATCTTTCAAACGCAGAGTGTCCAGGCATCTCCAGTTCTTCTGATAATACGGTGATGCGTCGCATCTGCATTATGGCCGAAAATGTTGTCTTTGCAACGAGACGAGTCCACAGGTTTCGGTATCCAAGATAGTCTTTTGGTTTATGTTCAGTATGTGTACGAAAGTACCCTGCAGGAAGATTGTCTCGTTTGTCATCCCGTTCCTAACCGAACGGCAGAAGATATTTTTTACTGCGTGATATTTTTTTTATGCAGGAACGAGGGGCCAAGGGCGAACGCCTTCAAAACGCCTCCCCCACCCCCGACAGAGGAAGAAGAAAGCCAAAATCAAGGCCCAAGGTTTTCGAGGTATCTGGACACTCTGTATTTGAAAGATTGGAAGTCATAGATAGGGGGAAAGATGGACTGAGCAAGATTGTTCCAGAGTTGACCGGTTGAGTAGATGAAAGACTGAGAATAACGATTAACCTCTGCATTAGAGAGTTGGACAGAAAAGGAATGAGAATGTGTCGAAAGTCTGGTACTGCATGCTCTCCTTAAAGGAGGAGGCACGCAGTTAGAGAATTTAGAAGAGCAGCGGCCGTGGTTCTGCTGTGTAGGAATTTTTACTGACAGAGAGAAGTCGATGACAGGAAAGTACAGTAAAGTCATGATTCACATCAGAGGTGTAGCAACAGAAGCTACATGGGTACACTGCAGCGTCTATTGAAAGGCTATCACTTCCAGAAATATGCCTGTAGCCTTGGAGTCCGTGTCTATAGTAAAAGATGTTAACTTATTGATGCTCGGCGTCTTTAAATTCAAGAATATTTGCTCCCGTGAATGACAAAATGGGAAGCGAGCACGTGCTGCTACTGCTGCACACTGCAGCCTGTTGCTGACCCGGCTCTTTGAGATGTGAGCTTAAAATATTTTTCACAGACCATTCCTTCAAGTTGTTTTCATACTTGGAGGACGTTGTCTAGTTTTAGCGATTAGCTTACAAGGCAGACATATTTTATCGCCTAAACGAGTTTAATCCATGCCTGCAGGACCATTATTTTCAGTACATAAGACATACAGTCGAAGGAGTAATTAAGAAACTATTATTTTGGAATAGCTATTTGACTGAGCAACTGCTTCGAGAATATTTTCCCGAAATGGACAACACAAACGCCTGCATGCGAAATTCATTTGCAGTGTCTGCATCTCACACAATCCCACATCTCTCAAGATGTAAGCAGGAAAACCTTTTACATACCTCTGCTGACGAGGACTTACATTGCATGCAAGCCTTTGACAGGCTTCTGGATACAAAAGATTGTCCGCCCTTACAAAGATAAGGACCAAGGCCTGTAAGTACATTGCATTATAATGGTTGTTTAATTGCTTGTTCTATGGTTGTGGTCCATTTCTTCATTGCATCTGTGACAACAGGGTCGATGACCATTCGGCTACGGCAGTGCAAAAGGTAATAACAGCCTGGCGATAGTTCATCACTCGACGGACACACCAAACATTTACGAATCCAGAGGCATGCGTTTATATTTCATCCAATGGTACCCTCTTGTTTGCCAGATAGATTTGAATTAAACGTTGTCCTTTGAATCGAGTGTTGGGGCTTTATAACGTAAAAATACCTCTGGACGCGAAATCGTTCAGTGTTTCCCCTTGGATGATGAAATGTCGCCAGGTTATTATTAACTTTCATCTTGTGGTAGCCGAATGCTCAGCGCCCGCGTCTGCGTCTTCGAGTCGGAGGGCCGGGTTCGAATTCTGGTAGAGAAATTTTATATATATATATATAACCAATCAACTCTGAAGACAATCGTAATCAAAACTTAAATTCAAATTAGATGAAAAGTTGTATATTTTATGTATTTAATTTTATACCTCTCCTGCTGACCTTTTCGTCTGAAGATGTTTATAGTTTTGGTCGAGAGTTTGTGCTTCCCAATAAATCGTTTCATTTTCATTTTGGCTTTCTATACCAATTAGGTAAAACCTCGAAATTAAGAAATATGTCCTCTAAACTCCGCTAAATTTCACTATTTTACTATTTTCTTCCTACATTTTGTCTTTCAGAAATATATACTGTATATATATATATATATTTTTTTTTTTTTTTTTTCAACTTTTCAACATCAAGTACGAATATCATTTCGGAATGCAACAGCTAAATATTATTGTGCTTTTGCATGCAACATACTCAGTGGAATTAAAGGTACAACACGTATGACTTTTTTTCTTTTGGCGGAGGTAATCGCAGTATAGAAGCAAACCTGTATTTAACTTTGAACTAAATTATACATCTTTTACAAGATTTTGTCAGGAAAAAATTTTTATTTGAAATCATACTGACTATATTTATGCATCTATTGTATCTATCTGCATCTATTGTATCTATTATATCTATTTGGTTGTTATTCGTGAACTACAAAATTGATTATACAACCAACAATATACAATTCTTTTTTTTTTTTTTCCAAAATTAGTTTTCTTATGAAAATAATTGTAAACTGAGCAAATTACTTTTAAAAAGTACCTTCATCAAACTCTTTGAATATTTACATACAGAATTGACAAAAGTAAATAGACACCTTCGTTTTGTCCCCCCCCCCCCCCCCAAATTTTATTTGATTGTAAAAGCCAGAAAATATGATAAAGTAATTTAATCAATATAGTTATAATCGTATTTTGGATCACCTGAAGATCAGGGCCCCTAGCCTTCTTTAGTTAGCCTTATAAGGCTAACTAACGAAAATATCACGACTTAACCTAACCAATCGTTAGGTCACGTACGCCCTTGACGATTAGTTAGGTTAAGTCGCGATATTTTCGTTAGTTAGCCTTATAAAGCTAACTAACGAAGGCTGGGGGCCCCTGATCTTCGGGTGATCTCCTATTTTTTCCGCTTTATTATTCAGTGAGTCAGTAATTTTTTTATTTTTTGACATTTATAATAAAATAATGGTACTTTTGCATTATCCTCCCAACACTAATTTTTTTTTATAATGGAAGGAAAATAAAGTACGTTAGCAAAACACTTGCGGCGGGCTGTTTTTAACCTAACCTAACCTAACCAAACCTAACTTAACCTAACCTAATCCCAACACTAATTTTTTTTATAATGGAAGGAAAATAAAGTACCATAACCAAAACCAAATCAACATTATATAAAAAAATTAGTGTTGGGAGGATAATGCAAAAGAACCAAAATAATTTTTGAGGGGTTTAAAACAAAAGTGTCTATTTACTTTCGTTAACCCTCTAATAATACATTAGAGCAAGTAGACAAACACGAGTGTAAACATTTAAAATAGTCGGTGATCGGTATCAACAGTATTAATTAACTGTTCATAGCTGTTAACTGTATGAACAAACATTAAAAAAACAACAACTTAGTAATAAGAATAGTGGAACAATAAAAACGCAAAAGCCATCACACACTTTTATTTCTCTCCTAAAAGGAGATCTTCGCAGTTCCCCCCCCCCCCCCCCACCCCCACCCACAAAAATGCCCATAATCTATTAAGGTGCCTCACACAATTTCAAAAGTTCCTTAAAACCTTTAAGTTTGAGTTAAAAGTTTATCATAAATTTTAAACTGGATGTAACATTTAATAGTTTATTTTGAAAAATATACTCCATATTTAACTTTCATTATTGCATATATTGTGTCGGTATTTATTTATTTAGTAATATCAGACGAAAACGTTATACTTATAACAAACATGAAATAAGAAATTTAAACTTTGCAAAATCTAGTTTTTTGCATAATAGACTCATATTATAGGTCGCAGGAAAGTTTTATATATATATATATATATATATATATATATATATATATATATATATATGTATCCATTCTTTCAGAATTCAATTAGTGTATACTTGACTTATTATTATTATTATTATGATGATCCCCAGCCTGCGTGCACGGTGGGATGCCCGAATCTAGCCCATAATCATTGAAAAGAATTCTACCATTACAGGTTATCCTCTTTGATTGTTTTGGTTAATCTTTAAGCATTTCATTTGGTCACAGAGATTGGTAAAACCGGTCTCGTAATTTGAAAAACTCTTCGTTTGAAAACGTGTTTTAGACCTTTAATGAGGTTCACTTCAGTAAAACAGAAAGAAAAACTAAATAATTTTTTAAAATTCTCATTGCACACACACACACACACACACACACGTACGCTCTGTAGTCTGTATGCGCGAAACAAAATGAAGTTTGTACATATTATAGTATATACTATATATATATGTATATAATATGTGTGTGTGTGTGTGTGTGTGTGTGTATGTGTGTGTATGTGTGTTTATGTATAATGTATAATTTGTGCATTACTGTGTATACAAAATTATCTTATTTGCACAAACGTTTTTTAATTGTCGTAAAAATAGTTCCCATCTAATGTATCGATAAACAGCGTTTATATTAATGATGATCATATATTGTGATGTGTTGAACCACATTCCACTTTATGAACACCATTTGACAGTTTAAACTTATTTACGCTTATTGTAAACGGAGCTTAAATCTATTTAAACCGTTTCGAGCCTTTATTGGCCTTCCAGCATGCAAATAAGGCGTTTCATTTGGCTTCAGAGGAATCGTAACTTTGGATCTGAAACCATAATTGAGAATAACAGCAAAGAACGTTACGAGGGCTTTACTTCGCCCATAAAATCTAAGATTTTCTCTATTAGATTTAGGTCTTATATGTATTAAATTACATAACGTGGCTGTTTGTGTACGGTTCGTTTGTGGCGTCGGGGTGCGGCGGGGATGTTATGTGGGAGCGTCCGTAAATGGCAGTTCAATGGAGGGGCGATGAGATTTGGGATTTTAAAACATATCTTCAGAAATTACTTATCGTCTTTGTAACTCAGGCAATGAAAGAGATGTGTGTGTATATATATATATATATATGTATATATATATATATATATATATATATATATATATATATATTATGAGAGATTAGGTTCCGTTTTCTCACCTGAACAGGGTGAATAAAAATTTTAAACGTTTAATGGTTATCATAAATGTCGTGATTTAGCAAAATTCTTTCTGTTTATTATATATCAAATTACGGTTTACTTGACTCATTTGTACACTTTTTATAGTTCTCTTGCACCGTATTCAAACAATTAACAATGGGATATTATGTACTTTTTCTACTCAAAGGAAAAAACAAAGGGATCACCTGAAGATCAGGGCCCCCAGCCTTCTTTAGTTAGCTTTATAAGGCTAACTAAAGAAGGCTGGGGGCCCTAATCTTCAGGTAATTCAAACAAAGCATGGAAGCTTTTTATTTTTATTTATTAATTCGTAAAAGTTCGCAAAACCAGTTTGTATTCACATAATATTGAAAATAAAGTAAAGCATTTACAGAAATTAAAATTATTTTTCACCTTTAAGCTCCAGTTTATTGCTAAAATACTAGTTTATGCCACAAAGCCGGTCACCCATTTTGGGGTATTTTGTTTCGGTCGAGATTAAGTTCATACCATAGGAATTATTTTTTGTACTATGAAATGGGTTAAAAACCCCTTAATTAATACCTTTTTAACCGGAGATACAAGGCTTTCTGGGGAGAGTTTAGCCACTACCTTTATAAATGTGCAGGGTTTGCATTCATTCTCCTCAGCGATTTTGATCTCGGTAAATGGGGCGAAAGAAAGAAAAAATTCCGGGATCTTTTCCGTTTGGGAGCTAGCAGTGAATTTTAATGAAAATCGGTGTACTAATGTAGTTTTGGTCACTGATTTAAAAAATAACTTTCTTTTTTTTTTGGAGAAATGAAAAACAAACATGTTAGAGCACTTTAAATAATTAATGTGTTTTTAATGAAAATATCATAACTTAACCTAACCAATCGTCAAGGGCGTACAGTTGACCTAACCGGGCATTCAATTGACCTAACTGGGCATTAATTCTTGATTTTTTCTGCTGCTTTTACATATCTGCCGGGATCCTTCAAAAAATGTATTCTTCATAAAGTTGCACTTTTTATCGTTTGACTGACACTTTTGGCAACGAAAGAACTGGGTATTTTTATCAAAGGAACACGCTTTCCCACACTTAGAGCACTTTTTCATAAACAGTAGCAGTTTGTGACTGGCTAAATTTAACACAATCCTCTGTAACTAGTTTAAGCTAGTTAAAACACATATTAATTATTTAAAGTGCTCTAACATGTTTGTTTTTCATTTCTCCAAAAAAAGAGTTATTTTTGAAATCAGTGACCAAAACTACATTAGTATACCGATTTTCATTAAAATTCGCTGCTAGCCCCCAAACGGTAAAGACCCAATTCCGGATCACCTGAAGATCAGGGCCCCCAGCCTTCTTTAGTTAGCCTTATAAGGCTAACTAACGACAATATCACGACTTAACCTAACCAATCGTCAAGGGCGTACAGTTGACCTAACGATTAGTTAGGTTAAGTCGTGATATTTTCGTTAGTTAGCCTAATAAGGCTAACTAACGAAGGCTGGGGGCCCTCATCTTCAGGTGATCCAAAATTCCTTTCTTATTAATTCATTTATATATATATATATATATATATATATATATATATTTTATTTTTTTTATTTTATTTTTTTTCAAAATATAATTTTAGTCAGAAAAGGGGACATAACACAATTACATATTAACTCCATTAATATGGTCTATTTGAAACAATGAAAGATTACAGAAATATTAAGAATAATCATAGCTTTGAACCTAAGCCTACTATATAAATTCCTCATCTCCTTTTCTCAAGCAAACCATACCAACTTTGTCTTTCAGAAAATGATTCTTTAATGGGTTTCAACGAAATTGTAACTCATCTTTAATTTTCTTATTTTGTAGTTCATTTGCTTATAAAAGTTTGATGGAAATAGGCCTAATATACTAGAAGAAATATGGCCGATTCTGGAACAATTTTAGGCCTATAAATTAACCCTGGCACCGTTACTTAATTGAAGAAGGAACTAGAGAAAGGCTTATATGTGGACAGTGATGTTAATTATATCCAATAAACTCACAGAATTTTAGTATACCTACCAATTTAGTCTACCTGATAATAATTTCTTTATAGATTAATAATGTCTTCTTTACTGGGGAAAGATATGTGGGCTGAATCGAATGAAAGAGAAATGGCGACAGCGTATATCATTAATGGTATATACAGGATGATTCAAAAGTCAGGTTACATAGAGATATACTGTATTATATAATGATACAGGGGAATAGTCACATCACATGTTCGATATGGCCACCGTTAACGGCAATGTACTTGTGCAGCCAGCTAGGAATATCACATCAATGCGCTACTCCTTCGATAACATCTCATAACTCATTTACCTGCAAAGAAACAGAAAAGCCCTATGTAACCTGACTTTTGAATCACCCTGTACATTTTATAACCTCAGTGTTGCTTTTATTTTTGTGACTTAAATCCTCTAATTTTTCCACATTGAAACTAAGTAACGTAAAAAAAAAAATTATTTGTATTTGGCGCAGTTCAAATTTTTTACAAAGCGTAAAATTTCAAAGTATGAACCCCTAAACTATATTTTCTGTTGTTCAACATGTCAAGTAAAATGTAAAGTAATACAAAGATAGAAATAACTGATCCTTAGGAATAAAGTGTCTTAATATTGTACTTCATTACCACGATTTACCTTCAACCATTCTTCCAAACGTGCCAACTTAACATACCCATTGTGCCACCTCACCTCGATGGAAATAAAAAGCGACATTACAATAAATTCTTCTATGAAAACAACTTATTTGCAGTACTTTTCTTTCGAAAGTGTATATACAGTGTATATATATAATATATATATATATATATATATATATATATATATATATATATATATATATACAGGGTGGTAGAAAAGTCTTTAAGGATTTTATACATAAAACTATTTAGTTAACAACATTATACAGATAAGTGTTCAAATGATGAAACAAATCAAACCAAAAGTCTATAAGAATTTTATTCCTACAAATATTTTGTTAAGTTGTAATTTAATCTTCAAAGAATGAGCCATCCGCCGTGATACATTTCTGGATTCTCTCTGTGAAACTCTTCATTGTTCCTCTGAACATATCGACTGGGATTCTTTTCAGTTCTTCATCTATTCTGCGGCGAAGGGAGTTCACATTTGGATAGATGAAACCAGGAGTGTAGAGTTTGTCAACCAAATAAACCCAAAGCCAGAAATCACATGGGGTTAAATCAGATGATCTGGCTGGTCACTCGATGGGACCTCGCCACCCAACCCATCTTCCTTCCAACGTTCGTATCCAGAATCTCACGGGCAGCTGCAGAGTAATGTGGCGGCGCTCCATCATGTTGATAAAGTCAATTCCTGCCAAAGCCATTAGTAAACTGTGGCAAAACTTTGTCTCTCAATACCTGGCAATAGCGTTTTCCATCCATCGTATCTCTTGATATGTCAAAGGAAATGAGTCCTGAATAACCAATGCACGCCCAAACTATTAGTGTAGCTGTTTTAACGAGTTTATCCAATCGTATTTTCGGATTTTTTTACGACCAGTAGCGAACGTTGTGTTTGTTTTCTTCACTCGTTAAGCCGAAGACACTTTCATCTGAAAATTTGATCTTTCAAACGAAATCTGGATCACTGCTGAACTTTTTGTCTCTTTGTTTCAGCAAACTGCAGCCGTCTATCAGAATCATCGTCGTATATGAGCTGAGAGTAAATGGACTTGTAATCTTGGTACCCCTATGATTTCTGCTACTGAAAATTAGAAATATCCAATTCCTCTTGTTGAATCGACTTGAAAACTGGCGAGGACATTTTCTTTGTTGTTGTCACTTTCCAAAAGTTTGAGCTTCCAGTATCGAAGATTGGTTGCATTTGGTGGTGGTTTATTATATTTTTGTTGAAATAAACGCAAACTTTCTTCACAATTATTGTAAGAAATAACCCACGATACAAGATACATTTTTTCTTCATTGCTGTATTCCATCCTTACTGACATGGCGCTGACTGGGGCTATGACTGTTCTAGCCCAGGGTCATTCCTGGCCTTGTATAGTTGCTTTGAAAAGTATGGTATACACTGCAGTGATATCGCTGGAATTTAATTATTATTAAGAAATTACACAGGCCCGCGAATGAGAACTTTGTAAGAGTTGTTTTCTTACTAATAACTGATTTTATATAATTCAACTACGCTGATTTCGAATAAGGTGTCCATTTTTTCTATCACGTAAGGATTTCCTGCAAACTGGAAAGGAAAAAACAACAACATAAATAAATATTATTTATTTCAATTTACATTAGGTACCTATTTCGCTTTGTTATACTAATTACAAATGCAAACAACTTTAAAAAGAAAGAAGACTATTAACGTCAATTACATATTCATCTTTATTTGTCCTGAGTTTTCTTGTGAGATCTACTGTATGCCTTTTAGTCTCGAATATACGCGCTGTTGCTTTTCTTTTATGTAATAATTCTGGAGTATCCCGTTTCAACATCCAGCAGTAATCAGCCATCATGCTGATGTCCCACCTTCCCTGATATCTCTTCTCCATTTCTTTAATGTTTTGGTGAAACCAGGCATTTATAAACATTTATAGGCAGTAGTTTTTAATACAAATTTAATGTACATACGTAATATGAAATATTACATTTTGTGAAAAATCTGTACGTGATGGCGAAAAATGAATATTATTTTCGGAATCAGCGTGCAAAAATTCCTATATAAGTGATAAAATATTTCGAACAACAAAACCGTCGGAGGCATGTGTTATTTTTCTCCCACCCTGTATATATATATATATATAGAGTCACCAACATCTGATAAAGTGAGTTTCCATGGGCAAAGCAAATTAATTATGAACCTAAGTTTTTCTACTTTCAAAATAATTAAAAACTATCAGGTAAAAATTTCCCCCCCAACTTTTATTTCGCTAAAACTTAGTTTTAAAAAAAAAAAAGTTTTGTGAGACTGGCATTTATTTGGAAGAAAAATTAAATATAAATGATTTTTATATTGTTTTGAGATTCCAATATTTGTCATCAATATCTAAGTAATATCATAAAGGCCGTAAATTTTGGCTTTCTTTACAAAGTCATGTTAAAAAAGGTGGGGGGGGGGACGATTTTTAGTTTTTGGTTTAGAACGGAATCCTTATCAATACGATGAAGTTTTCATTACTGTTGAAAATGCATGAAAAAGTTTGTGAAACACTCGGAAATAATTTTAATAGAACGTTAACTGAATTAAAAATTAACTGAATTAAAAATTAACTGAATTAAAAATTAACTGAATTAAAAATTAAATGAATTAAAAATTAAATGAATTAAAAATTAACTGA
Source organism: Bathynomus jamesi (assembly GCA_023014485.1). NCBI lineage: Eukaryota > Metazoa > Arthropoda > Malacostraca > Isopoda > Cirolanidae > Bathynomus > Bathynomus jamesi. The sequence goes on along the minus strand of JAJOZX010008607.1, from coordinate 6,337 downwards.
ATTAAAAATTAACTGAATTAAAAATTAACTGAATTAAAAATTAACTGAATTAAAAATTAAATGAATTAAAAATTAAATGAATAAAAAATTCACTGAACTAAAAGTACATTTAAAAATATAATTAATGAAAATTAAAAAAAAATTTGTTATTATAATTTTCATGTAATTTGAACTTAAAAATATATTGGGATGAATTTAAAAAATAGATAAAAATTCTGAACGCATTTTAACGCTGACAACAGAACTCAAGCTAAACTTCGCGGTCTGATAACGATGAAATTTTTTTACACTGACTGTGGGTAATTATTATTATAATATGTAACTGTGGGTAATTATTATTATAATATATAACTGTGGGTAATTATTATAATACATAACTGTGGGTAATTATTATTATAATATATAACTGGGTAATTATTATAATATATAACTGTGGGTAATTATTATAATATATAACTGTGGGTAATTATTATAATATATAACTGTGGTAATTATTATAATATATAACTGTGGGTAATTATTATTATAATATAACTGTGGGTAATTATTATAATATATAACTGTGTGTAATTATTATAATTATAAACAGGGTAATTATATACAGGGTGTTTGAAAACTTTCTGTACAAATTGTAATGTGGGATAGGCAACACCAAGACAAACCCTTTTCGTCTATAAGTGTATGTCCGCTGACGTCACCATTCGGCGTGAGAGGGCGCCGCTGCAATTGGCTAAAAGGTGAAGTGGGCTAGACTCGCGCTTGCCGCGGGCATTCTTAAATCGGACGTAGTACGCGTAACATGGAGCGCTTCACGACTGCTGAGATGGCTGACATGCATATGGTTTATGGGGCTGCCAATGGAAACGGAAGAGCTGCTGTGAGGTTGTACCGACAGCGCTTCCCAAACAGACCTGTGCCAAACCACCAAACGTTTGCGCATTTGCATCGGCGACTGCGAGAAACTGGAACATTCCATGCAAACATGCATGACACTGGTCGGGAGAGAAACGTGCGCACTCCTGACATGGAAGAAGAAATCCTACGGCGATTTGAGGGCACTCCAAGCGCAAGCACGTGAGGTGTTGCACGTATCCTCGGTGTGAACCACGACCTGGTCTGGAGAGTGTTGCACGAGCAGCAGTTACATCCGTTTCATCGTCAGAGAGTCCAGGCATTACAAACCTCGGATTACCCTCTTCGTGTGGAATTCGCACGCTGGTTTCTGCAGCAGACAGCGGTGCAGCCTAATTTTCCGGCTTATGTGCTGTTCTCAGATGAGGCCTGTTTCACACGTGAGGGTGTGTTTAACATGCACAATTCTCACGTGTGGGCGCACGCAAATCCACATGCTACACGGGTGCATGCTCATCAAGAACGGTTCGCCGTCAATGTTTGGGCGGGTATCGTCCATGGCAAGTTGATTGGGCCGTACCTGCTGCCTGCCCTACTCGACGGGCGGGTTTATCGGATATTTCTTGAAGAAACGTTGCCGGAACTGCTGGAAGATGTTCCCGTGGCTATTCGTAGACGAATGTGGTTTCAACACGACGGGGCCACAGCACACTCCAGCAACGATGTGCGGGATTATCTGAACGCCACATTTGGGGACCGATGGATAGGCCGGGGTGGGCCCGTAGCCTGGAGACCGAGATCGCCCGATTTAATATGCCTCGATTTCTTCCTGTGGGGACACATGAAGAACCTCGTGTACGAGACTCCCATTTACTCAGAAGAAGACCTCGTAGCAAGAATCGCTGTCGCCGCTGGAACTGTTCCCGAAATGCCGGGAATCTTTCGACGTGTACGTCGGTCAATGCTTCGACGCTGTCGGGCATGCATTGATGCTACCGGTCGCAACTTTGAGCACCTTCTTTAAATAAACATGCCTTCTTTAAATAAACATGTTACGCGTACTACGTCCGATTTATGAATGCCCGAGGCAAGCGCGAGTCTAGCCCACTTCACCTTTTAGCCAATTGCAGCGGCGCTCTCTCGCGCCGAATGGTGACGTCAGCGGACATACACTTATAGACGAAAAGGGTTTGTCTTGGTGTTGCCTATCCCCCATTAAAATTTGTACAGAAAGTTTTCAAACACCCTGTATATCGTTATTTATATATCTCTGTTAAAGTTACGTTTTCTCCTATTCGGTGCTATCTTTTGTATCACTTTCCTCCAACACGAAAATGCCTACTACTTTGTTGTAAATGTTTTTGGGGGTTCAGTTTAGGTTAGATTAGGATAGGTTAGTTTAGATTAGGTTAAGTTAGGTTAGGTTAACCTATCCAAACCTAACCTAACCTAAAATAAAATTTAAAAAAACAAAAAAATGGATGTGTAAAATCTTGAGGTAGCATGAAGTAGTAATAATTTTATTTCGATTTTTTTGAATTGAAATCCTAACGCGAATGAAATTCGAAAAAATAATCATTATATACGACAAAAAAACGCATTCTCTCAACTTTTTAATTCTCTAAACTGTGATACTTTAACGCAAGCGTAAGTGGTTGAAAATTTAAAAAAATAAAAGGCATCACATGGAGGAACCACTGTAACTTTATTGACAACCAACGAAAACGTAGGAGGAATTTGGCGATTTAAGAGTACCTCTATATATATATGGATCCTAGGGTCTTTGTTGGTTTGAAACATTATAACATTATTAGACCAGCCATGAATGGATCCTAGGGTCTTTTTGGTCTGAAACATTATATTTAAATAAATTACATAATATCATATATAACTATTAGAGTAATTCAAGTTTTGACTCTAAACCCATTTTGCATAGCAAGAATATATAATTAAAATAGTTTAAATAGATGAATACATTCATATTGCCGTAAGTTAATTTTATTTTCTAATTTGTCTGAAAACGCAGTTTCCCGCCCAAAATAACATTTAAAATAGACCAACATTTAATTAAACATATTTAGCTCGCTTAAAGCAAATATTTTTTCGCCTTTTTCTCTGTAAACTGAGGAAAATTTATTGTATTTGAATGAGAGTTTATAACACACACACACACACACACACACGCACACACACACACACACACGCACACACACACTGTACACATACGTATTATGTACAGTGCTTTGCCATGTGAAACTATTCATACCCCGAAAGCCTCGTTTACATTTGGCACTTTTCTGTCCACACTTTACTCTCGAGAGAGAAAACTTTCATTGTGTAAACGGTTTTGAAGTAACTCTCCACCGAAGTAACTCTCTCTTCGTCTTCAGAAGGGGCTTTCCTCTTTCAACTCGACCATAAAAGCTTTTCTTGCGCAAGGATCTAGAGATGGTAGACTAATGAACTACGGTTTCAGCATCACTCAAAGAGATTTGCAGCTCACGTAAAGTGAGATGTGATACGAATATCCACTGCAATCTTATTGGCCGTTCTGAACGTAAGCTTTCGAGACCTACTGGATGGAAGGAAAGATGGCACATTTCTGGATTAGGAAAGCAGTGGTTGTAACGGGTGCGCCAAAGCGTTTTGACAGCTTCTTGTATCCCTCGTCGGAATCATAGGACTTAACAATCTCTATACAAAAGCGCTCGAACAACTCCTTTGCTCTTCCATAACGAATAATGGAACTAAATTGATTGAGTGATTTAGTGTGTGTCAAACTTTGCAGTCATTAACACATAATGAAACTAAACTGAACTCTGTGAAATATGTCTATCAAACCATAACCTCTGATGGCCTGAAACTGTAACTTCAAGAAATATAAACTAGCGGAAAGATGACGTCACTAAAGGACTTGTATTTAGTACTGATAGAGAGGTACAAATTCACTTGTGAAACGAAATTTTACGCTAATGCTAATTAAAACTAATAATTTTTGTAATTTCTGCATATCATACAGTACAACACGTTTGTTTTTATACGTAACCTATTTGTAAAGAAAGCCTCATTTCTAGAAATATATGCAAAAAATACCTGACAAACTTCGGGATATGAATACTTTCCAGGGCACTATATATATATCAGAGCTGGGCACCGCAAACTCAAATCACTTCCGCAATCGCAAATCCGCAAACTCAAACCTTACCTTCCGCAACCGCAAATCCGCAACTGCTTGCCATTTTGGTGCCGCAACGCAAACCATATTTCCAATTTTTACAGTGCTGGGCACTTCCGCAAACACTTCCGCAACCGCAAATTCCGCAATCGCAATTTTAACTATAAAAAGTATCCAAACATTAAAGAGGTATAAAAAGTTTTTATATCTTTTTAATGTTTAATGTTTTAGCCTGTTTTTATTAAAACAAGGCTAAATAATTTATTACAATAAATCACTATTGTAGAAGAAATAAAATACTACATATATTGATATATTATATTGAACAAAATACCTCCTGCAAGTAAATAGTAAATAAATTAAATAATAAATTTAATCATTTGAATTTCATAGATTTTGAGACTTAGACACGTTAGAGAAGACTGTACTGTAACTGTAGTAACTGTACACACATTACATTACACAAGTTAAATTAAGTTAACACTGTGACTGTACACAACTTGAACTCACTGTACAACTCAACCCCTCTAGCCTCTACAAGTGTACGCCTCTGGCTTTGTCAACAAGTTCAGTCGTCCTCCTCCAGTAACTGAGCCAAATCCAGTTTTAATAAGTCCATGTTCCCCTTCATGAACACGAGACGTTGGAAGTTGTCAGAGGTCAGGCTGGCCCTTTTGGGCTTCATTATATCTGACCCATGGGAGAACAGTCTCTCCACGGCCGCAGAGCTGGGGATGGCCGTGTTATACTTGAGGAAAACATGAACCAGGCGTTGCGGTGAAGTTTGGGGAACATGCTCTGCTCCAGCTCCTTGTTCTTCTTCTTGTCAGAGGACCAACTGTCCAACTCTTTCGCCAACTTGTTGGAGAGGCGATTGGAGTTGCTGTTGCTGGTCTCCCTCTCCATTGGCGTTGGGCCATAGGTCCTCACCTCCTGGAAATAAATTGGCGGCCAGTGACAGCAGCGTCACAGCACTAGCGGGCTTGGCCAGTGGCCACGTGGGAAATTTGCGGAAAGATTTGCGTTTGCGGTCTTAGTTCCGCAACGCAAATTCACTAATTTGCGATGACTTTGCCGCAAACGCAATCCGCAAACGAAAAACATACTTCCGCAATTGCGGAATTTGCGGTTTGCGGAAGTGTTTTGCGGAAGTGCCCAGCTCTGATATATATATATATATATATATATATATATACACACATTTTAACTGCAAAGAACACACAGTATAATTAATGTAAAGAACGACGCTTGTGTAGAAGAACGTTCCGCACAAGATGAGGAGGGAGAACGAACAAATGAAAAATGAGGTAACCACCCGGGAATCGAACCCGGGATCTTCTGATTGCCGGTCAATATGCTATCCACTACACACGAAAATGCAGTGTAGTGTAGTGTAGTGTAGTGGATAGCATATCTGACCGGCAATCGGGAGATCCCAGGTGGTTACCTCATTTTTCATTTGTTCGTCCTCCCTCCTCATCTTGTGCGGAACGTTCTTCTACACAAGCGTCGTTCTTTACATATATATATATATATATATATATATATTATTTAATCATTTATTTAATAAGAACATAGCTTAGATATTTTTAGGCCTTTATGTGGCACAATATTTTCCAGATGTGAAAGTTATACTTTGGAACGAGACGTGATAGGATACAATCGCTCTTCTGAAATATTTAACTTGTTTCCTTATGTAGCGGCAGAAAAACATATCCAACTATGAAATATTTTTCTAGAATTTTACTGAATAAAATTATATTTTGGAAACTAGTCATTTCCTAATCCCGAAAAGTATTTTATCTAAATTTAATAAAAAATGCAACCACAGGTGATCCAATTCAGCGGGTCAGACAACGTTAGTCCGCGGGCCGTCAGTTGCCAATTACTACTATACAGTTGACAATATAACCCAAATGAACACGAAATGTAAAACACAAAATCAAAACACAAAGGATTTAAAAGTCATAAATAATGACAATGATGAGAAATTTGAAGCACAAAATATGATATAATAATTTTGGATCACCTGAAGATCAGGGCCCCCAGCCTTCTTTAGTTAGCTTTATAAGGCTAACTAACGAAAATATAACGACCTAACCTAACCAATCGTGAAGCGTACAGTTGACCTAACGATTGGTTAGGTTAGATCGTAATATTTTCGTTAGTTAGCCTTATAAGGCTAACTAAAGAAGGCTGGGGGCTCTGATCTTCAGGTGATCCACAATTTCTTTGCCGAAAAAACTAATTACGCCATAATTGGAATATTACTCAACGCCCAAATACCAAACAAGAAAAAATGGTCAATTA
>JAJOZX010008606.1:70000-173239 GCA_023014485.1 Bathynomus jamesi | reverse complement strand
AATAACAAAAGAATACCCTTTGATCTTTATTCTACGGGAATAAAAAGCGAAAGAAAATACTATTAAATTCAAAATAGAACTACAGACAAGTCGCGAATCATCGCACTAATGGGGCGGTCGAAGTGTACGACGAAGCGAAAAGTGCGATGATACAGAGGTCTGTTATAATATAAAATATTGGACAGTGTACTTACCTTAAGACTTAACAGGTACATTAATTAAGGTGTACATAATTGTGGACGAGATTGTACGTAATGCAAGCTTAGTAAAACATGGTTTGAATCTCTTTACGACTGAAAGGATATTGCCTTATAAAGTTACGTTACTCTAAACACATGGTGTTCTCCGGCTGGACTTAATCATTGAATGCCATCGTCAAGAATGGAGATCATGATGAAATGCCTAACATCTAAATTTAACACTAAAACTTAACATTAAATGAATTTAATTTCTTGCAAACTTTAAACTAAAACAAAGGACTAACATCTGGGGCCCAGAGAAAGGCGGAAGATGGCGAGTCAGGCATCGCACGGGACCCCAAACCGTTATCGTACTCCAGATGTACCATGAGCATCCAAAATCTCAAAAAGGCAGGAAAGTGCGAGAGCAATAATGCGGTGATGCGAAAGTTATGTACGATAATTCGGAGATTATACATAGAGGGGGTTAATGCGAAGAAGCGGATGTGTGACCATTTGGAGTGCGACCATTCACGAGTTATCTGTATACATAATATAGACATTTCATGATTAATAAATAACACTTATGAATAATAATTTAAAAGTAAAAATAATTTTAAAATGTCGAGGACAAAGTGAATTACAAAAAATACTATTAAATATTGGAAAGATATTATACTACAAGTTTTATGAACACTTTTTATTTGAAAATAATTCCATTTAACAAATTTATTGATTTTTGTCAGAAAGTTGAAGTTTCAATACAATTTCCACTGATTATTTTCTTATTTGTAATGTTAATTTACTGCACAGATAAATTCGAATTAATGTATATACTGGTTTAAAATATGTATAAAAATTAATAATAATATAATAATAATAATTAATAATAATAATAAAAATAATAATTCCAAAGATTTTCCCTGATTTATACTACAGTACTTACAGATCGTATACTTCACAGAGTCACAAAATTACAATAATAATCAAAACTTTATTACATAGAGCACATAAAATAAGTTCAGACTGGAGTCTATTCATAAACAAATTAAAAGAATAACACAAAACCTCGTTAATAATAAATTCCCTCAAATTATTATTAATGAATTTTTGAATAAAATTAAAAAAAAAACAATGAAAGAGAAGAAAGATAGATGACGGATATATAATATTTTATTACAAAACTGAAATATTAATCGACATCAAAATATGAAAAAAAAATTGAATTATATTTTGAAGCAACGCATAAAATTTTATAAAAATACTTTTTATGCAGAAAGGAGGGGCCAAGAGCGAACGCCTGCAGAAACACCCCCACCCCCATAGAAGGAGAAGAGAGTCTAAATCAGGATCCAATATTTTCGAGGTGCCTGGACACTCGGCGTTCGAAAGATTGGATGTCCTAGACAAGGGGAAAAGATGGATTGAGGAGTTTTGTTCTAGCGTTCACCAGTTGAGTAGATGAAAGATTGAGAATACCGATTAATCCTTGCGTTAGAGAGTTGGAGAGAAAAGGGATGAGAATGTGTCGAAAGTCTGGAACTGCAAGTTCTCCATAAAACAGAAGGAATGCAGTTAGGGAGTTCAGAAGAGCAAACTGGAGAGTTTTAAGTTTAAACTTAGAATTGCTGTAAACCAAAGAAAGTCATGTTTTTCAACAACGAAATATGTTTTCGAGAATAATATGAGTAATATCGTATGGTAAAACAGGTATTGATGCCCCACTTTTTCCGTTTTGATTTTTTTATGGAAAAAAAGCACTTCGCTAAAATAAAAAGGTCATTGTGACATAGTACAATCATTTTCTCAAAAGGAAAAAATTAGTTGAGATCTTCATATAATAAATTTTGCATTACAATCCTTTAAAACAATTTCTAATCGAGGCATCTCTCGTCGGGACTCGGGAGACAGATGCCCCACCTCAAGAATTACTTATCCTACCTTATAGAAAGTTATTTTTTCCACCTTCCACCTACCATATCACAACATTATCTGTGTACCCAAGATACAGCATATTAGCTTACATTTAGATTATATATACTAAGCCTATACGATAAAGTTTTTGAAGAAATGTGGTGAGGCATCCGTACCTAAGCCATGGTGAGTCGTCTATCCTAAATTGGCGGTACAGACGCCCCACATAGTGACGTGTGGAAAAACATGGCGGATGATGCTAAGCACGCATAAGTGATAGAAGTACATTACTTTCAACCAGAATACATCGCTTTTATATTGGTTTTCTTGATAATTTTAATAAGAAACAAGTATATAGCAACCACAGTAGAAATTTCGGCACTGTGAAGAACGGATAACTTACCTTTAAACACACACAAAGTCGAAAAACAAGATTGCACGCCGACAGTCACCACCTACACGCTTCATTCGGACTTACTGCTCTAAACAATCACTGTTTAGACTAGCGCATGCGCCCTACAGCTGGACAGAAGGACGCCACTGGGGCATCTATACCTGTTTTACCCTATACCTATTCAAAATTAAGAAAGATGAACGTAACTCCTCTTATACGTAGGTTATACTACTAATACACTTCAGTTCCGAACATTACAACATATTGAACATAAATATAAAACTAGAAAATTGATGAACACTTCAAAATTGAGCATAAAAGACACCCTACAAATTAAATTGTTCAAAACTTTTGCATAATATTTAAAATTTCTACAAGCTAGGAATAGCGAAATCCTTAGTGATAAAAACCTAAACCAGATATCAATATCAAATTCAGTGAAATGTGTTTTTTAAATATTTGTAATTAAAATTGGACATAAGAAATTTCGGCGGAGTTTTAAAAATAAAACTATTTTATATACCAATAGTTTTTAACTATATTATCTGAATTTTATATTTTATATATATAAAAAATTATGTTATTTTAAGGTTTCATCCGAAAATATTAATTTAACAATTTATATTTTAGTTCTTTGAAAATAGCAGAAGTGTACGAACGAAACGTCACAAATAAAAGTAAAGCAATCATATTATTTTACTCAACGGTTGGTTTAAACAACGTTTCCAAAGTATCAAGGAAAATATTTAGAATTTTGGAGAAATCTGTAAAACGTTATATTAAATTTGAAGCTTATCACGAGTTCCTAAATAATAATAATAATAATAATAATAATAATAATAATAATAATAAATAAAAAGTATACAGTTATCACTAACAATACTCTTTACAATACAGTACAATGCAATTTCAATCATTATTTTAAAGCTTTCACTCTAGAGTATTAAAATGAAGACGTTCCGGTGTTGCGCATGCAGATTCTCATGAATTTCGGACAGGTCCTATTTTCTTTTCAAGCCCTGTTTTCTTTTAAATCGTTATTAAACTCATTCTTATGCAGATCTGCATTTTCTTTTAAAAATGAAAACTGGACTGCGTAACAAAAACAAGCATTTCATACAGCAGTAACTTTCTTTTAACAAATAGTGCCAAACAGCGCCAAATATTTCGTATATAAATTCAATTATTTTTAAAATTAAAACTGAAAATGTGGAAGGTATAAAGATGAAATTTCAACAAAACTCCAAAATCATATAAGTGAGAGAGAAATGTGATAGCTTCATCCCACCCTCACTTTTTGTGATTAATTTCTCCACCAACCCCTCCCATAACATATACTATATATATATATATATATATATATATATATCTCTATCAATTAAAATCAAAGGAATAAAACACTAGAAACCTTGAAACTTTTCGAGAGAAACTATCCCCATCATTCAAGCGGTCAACGGAAACTAAAAGGATCATGATTAAAAAATTAGTATATATATATATATATAAGTGATGTAGCGGATATATATATATATATTAGTGATGTAGCGGTTGTCTGTAACCGCAACCACATTTATCAGTGCAGTTATTGCGGTTGTTTGAGGATATCTTCTTACTACGGCAACCAAATGCTGTAAATGCTAGTGTAATGGCTATAAATGCTATAAACTTCGCCAAATGCTGTTCCTGTCATGCCTCAAGCCTTCACTCAAGGGTGTAAAAAAGTAATAGTTTGCTACGCCCTAATTGCAACATGTCTAGAATTGCTACTTGGAATGGCTGGATAGATGCATTATGTAATAATAACTTATATTTATCAACTCTAGGTGGCTAGAAAAGCATTATTTTAATTATATTTAATAAAGCAATGATGATGTATAATTACTCTTGATAAAAAAGATAGAAAACACACAAATTTTTTTTTATAAGAAATTAGGCAACCTTCACTACCAAGTTACAAACTAAACTAAAGCACCAGCTTCAGTATCTGTTCAGACACGAGTGAGGGTGGTTGTGTTGCGCTAGCTCTCCGTCGCTAACTTCGTAACGTTACGTGCTTCAACCCATTAGTAAAGTGTTAGATTGTGGTGCAACCATCATGGAGCGATCTACGAGTGCAGTGTGGAAGTACTTCTCGAGTGTCAAACGATGTAGGGAAGTGTGTCATATGTAATAAGAACTATTCACGAAAGGGAAGGAGTACCACTAACTTAAAATAAACCATCTGCGTTTAATACACAAGAAGAAATATAATGAAGTGATATCTAGTGAAAATGAAGCTAATGAACAGTCAAAGAAGAAAAAGGAATCAAAAGTGTCTCTTGCACCCCTACAGGAAATGAAGTGTGCAGTGAAAGAAAAGAATCAGACGATTGAAAATTGCTTCGAGAAAGTCAAAATTTGGGATGCGAATCATTCCAAATCAAAATCACTGGACTATCATAGCCGAAATAATAATAATGGATGACTTGCCATTCAGCCACGTTGAGGACTTAGGTTTCATGAGACTCATGGCTGAAACAGCTTCACAGTATAAAGTGAAACAGCGTCAGTTCTACACTGATCTTGTGTGCAACGATATCTATGACTTTCTTTCAAAGAAAGTGTTCAAAATTCTTGAGTTTCTAAAAGATTCGAAAGTATCATTGACAACGGACGCATGGTCAGACACTTCTGCTGGAGTGTCTTTACTCTCTTTGACATGCAGTGAATCAAGACTTCAAGAGAACCAAGTTGGTGCTCAGCGTAATGCCACTTGAAGATCGTCACACTGGAGAATACTTGTCAGAAAAATTTTAGCAGATGCTCCAGAAGTGGGATATTGCCCATTCATCCATCCATTGTGTAATGCGTGACTCAGGAGCAAACATGGTAAAAGCTTTGTTTCTCACTGGCGTCCATAATATCGACTACACTGTTCATAAACTGCAACTTGTAATCAAAAGTGATTATCTTCACAAAGATCTCTGTGACTTGTTAGCTAAATTTCGATCCATCGCTACTCATTTCAATCATTCTACGATGGCGCAGGATGAGTTAAAACAAATTCAGAAACGTTTAGAGCAACCTAAATTTACAGTCATTCATGATGTCGCCACACGGTGAAACAGCACTTATTATATGATGCAGAGAACACTGAAGTTCAAGGAAACACTGAGTCTATATAGCGCTGCTAACTCCAGAATGCAACAACTCACTAACGTCGACTTCACTCTCTTGTCAAACTGTATGGCTGTGCTGGAACCATTCGATGATATCACAAAAAGATTGAGTAGTTCCACCTCTTCCATATCTGAAGTTATTCCCCGCGTTGTTTCCTTGAAAAATGTGCTGCAACCTCGAAGTGGTGATTCTGAAACTGATCGTGGAATCAAAACAATGGAGATAATGCTCACAGAGCTAGCAAGGAGATTTGATGGCCTAGAAGCAAATGACATGTATTCTTTGGCTACCTATTTGGATCCAAGGTACGAAGAAAATTTTTTTTCCGCTTCACATGTCACAAAAGGTGTTCAGGAAAAATTGGGATATCTTTGTGATGAAATGGACAAGACTCAAACATCATCGGACTCGGAGACAGCTAATGAACCACCAGCAGAGAAACTACTGATTGATTTAGGCCAGGCATCAGCATCTACGAGTAAATCAATAACAATAATGGACTCAATGAGTGCTCTATTGGCTTCCAGTAGTGATGACGAGACGAAACTGAGTCAAACAGAGACTCGCAAAAAGTGATCAAGAAATATCACAAAGAGAAAAGGATTGGACAAGATGATGTTTTGGTTTGGTGGAGGTCAAATCAAAAGAAATAAAAAAATTTGAGCGAACTGACTCGGACATACCTTGGATGTCCTCCCTCAAGTGTTCCTAGTGAACAATTATTTAGTGGAGCAGGGGTCATCTACAATGAAAAAAGGGATAGGCTGAAGGGGGACAAAGCTGAAAAACTTTTATTTTTGAAATAAAGGGTGTCCCAGAAGTCTTGGAGGGGTTTTATTTGGCTATAACTTTTTTTGTTTGTGGATCAAATAAAAAAAGGTTTGTAACACTTGAAAATATATTTATTGCGATTTTAATTACAAATTTAATATCTGGTGAAAATCTTCATTTTCATTGCGTAAATTTAAAATCGCATTAGCGTACGTTATCCGACTCTGATGATTTTGTGGTTTGATTTCTTGAGCAATTTGAATTTTGTACGGGTAAAGATTGATATCCCCTCTTAAAATTCGATGTAAGGAAGTTCTTGAAATGTTTAATTCCTGGCTGCGTCATCGGACGAGCGTTGAATTTTAATCTAAACGCTCTATGAGAGAGGCAACGATGGGAGAGGAGTTTGTCAAATAAGTTCCACAATAGCCACTCTTTGTTGCACTCTCCTGGATTCCATTTTCAATAATCGCAGCAAGGGTACTTTAATTGGAAAAAAAAATAAATTAATTAATCAAGAGAAAAACTTTATAGACAAATAAAACCCCTCCAAGACTTCTGGGACACCCTGTATAGTCTCCCAGCAATTCATTTTAAATATAAGGATTAAATAGTGTATATATACATATTATAATTATATACACCACTTTCGAATGGGCGGTGGTTGGGGAAAGTGGTTGGTGGGATGCAAAACGCGTTGGGTCCTCGTCCCGCATTCTGGAAACACACTTTTTACAGTTTAGATTATAGTCAATATTGTAGACTGTGAAAAGTGTTGCTAAAACGCGATATTTTATTGTGTTGTTTATTCTTAGGTAATATTATGATGTTATTTGTAAGCTCCGCAACCGTAGAGCTATGAAAAATGGCAACCACTACATCACTAATATATATATATATATATATATATATATATATATATATATATATATATATATATATATCTAGTTTGCTTGTACCTCGTGGGGAATGGACGCGTTGTTTCTCTCTCTGTATTAACAACCAAATAAAAAGGGAATAAAATTCTCTGCGGTTTATTCTGTTTTACCCGAAAGTGTGTAAAGTATCAGTGAATCCGTGCATATAAATTATAAAGTGAAATTTATTAAATTTAAGAAAGTGCAATTCAGTTTACACAAATTATCACCAGTTTAACGTGTATATTTAAACCGTAATACGATTGGGATTCGAGAGAAGTTTGAAACAAGGCATGAAAAAGGTCATAAAACGCAGTCAGGAAACCCTCGTGAGCATCGAAAGAAAAAAAAATTGTGTGTGTATTTCTTTTTACGATAATTAATGAATAACATGACCAAAGGTCCAAATTCTCACTTAATCTGCAATTTGGGCAATTTGGAAACAAATGAAAATGCAGAAATCAGGTGTGATTTCTGTCAAAAACTGCGCGACTGCATAAATTGGGATGACAGAAAAATATCACTCGTCTCGAACGCTAAACAGATCTCGGAAATCAAATTTCTCTGTGACGCATGTACACAGACTGTAAACTTTTTTGCGATATTTAAAGAAATGGAGAAAGCGAATACGAATGTCACAGAAAAGGAGGGAATAATGGGGAAAAAAGAGTTCCGAAATGTCCCAATGCAGCAACAGGTTGATGAGAGAAACAAATGAAAATATAACACGGAATGAAGACATAAAAGAAAGGAAAGAGATGAGTAAAATTTGCGATGTAGTAAAACTGCCCAACGAGTAAAATGATAAAAATCTAAAAACTAAAAACGTGGAGTATAAACTTTTTTTAGAATTCAGTTTTGTAGGGGCACTCAAGAGTTAGTCTGTGGTACCAATAAGAAATCTGTAAAATATTAGCTACCTGCGATATCAACTTCACCGGTCCCAACGAAGATTTTGCCTTTCAGGTACCCCCAAAAAATCAAAGAAAAATTCAAAGATTTAAGCGTATCTTCCGTTGTGTTTATGCTAGGAAGATCATTTTTATTTCATTTGATTTGACTATTTATGTTCTTTAACTTTTCCCTTACACACTTTTCTCTCATTCCTCATAGAAATTTGGAAAATTTCGTATTTCATGAAAAATACAAACAAAAAATAGGAATTTTTATATCTTTCGTTGAGGTTCTCAACTTTAGTAAATGTTTTAGCATCATTTTAAGGTTTTCATTTGTTTAGATTTTCACAGATTTAAATTATTTCATCATTACCCTATATTATTTAGGGTTTGTTATTTATACTATATTACATTATAATTTATATATCTTTTTCAGATTATTTGAGTGCTTTGATAAATTTTTATATTGAATCTGATTCGCTAAAAACATTTACAGTCACTAATAGAGTCTAATTCTATTCCGACGCACAAAGCAAAATTAGGTATGGTTTCCATGGCCTCGAATGAATCAGCAAAAAGGAAGACAAGGAATACTCAACAGCTGAATCCAATCTTTGGACCACCGAAGGATCTCTCACTGATTTATTTGCCTTCGTCCGAACATATACTTCAGTGTTTCCTTTATGTTAGACAGGAAAGAATTAAGTCAGGAGAAGCTAATCCAAAAATTTATGACGTTGTTACAGTCGTTGCCCAAAAAGTAAAGTCTGTATGGGCTCGTGCTTCTATTACAACTAGCCATCATAAGACCATAACGCAGCGCATCCAAGATTTGTATGAAAAATATCAAAATGTCTTGAAACAATTCAAAGGGCGGAAAGACCAAGCATCCAATCAAGCATTGCTTCACAAATTTAAACTTGACTCACTGAAGCTCTTTGATATAGTTTCTTATAAATGTGAAGAATTGCTGATATATCCGTGTGAGAAAGACCAAAAAGTTCCTGTTCTGGAAAGGGATTGCTAAATGACCAACGAAAGTCACGAAAAATGATGATTGAATCCGTAGATAAAGTGGTCACCAAAAAGATGAAAAAAATAAAAAGGCTACACAAAAGTATGAGTAATATATAACACGGTTCTCGAAAGGAATGAAAGAATTTGATACTGCTGCAATCGTTTCGTCAAGTTCCAGGGAAACGGACGAAAGCAGTAAGCCGTTTAAACTCACGACAAAGCCATTAATTAATCCCGTACCTTCACAAATGAGAATGCGGTTGCCAACAGTGGGTAGAGAATGCGATCGAAGAAGAATATCTGACCGTGCTGGGGCAGCTCTTGCATCTGCTGTTTTTCAAGTCTTAAAATTAATTAATAGTGAAGATACTTCTTCAGTGATCGACAGAAGCAAGATAAGACGAGAAAGGAGCAAGATTAGAAAAGATCTCTCTGAAGATACCTCAACTTTCGGTTCAAGTGATCATGTTATGGGTCTCTACTTTGATGGAAAAAAAGATCGAACAAACGTTATGGTAATGAAAAGTAGTAAGTATCATTCTAGGATTACTATGGAAGAGCATATTGTCCTTTTGAAAGAACCAGGCTCAACTTACTTAGGCCACATTTCTCCAGAATTAAGCACAGCAGAAAGCATTTATAAAGGCATTTTGGAGTTCTTGAGATGCAAAAATATCAGTGCTAGAAATATTGTTGCCATTGGCTGTGATGGCACTGCAGTTAATACTGGAATAAAAGGAGGCATATTAAAAAATTTGGAGCAGAACTTAAACAAGCCCCTTCACTGGTTTATTTGACTCTTTCATTTTAATGAGTTACCATTGAGGCATTTGTCAGAACACCTCGATGGGCCCTCTCATGGTCCACGAGAAATGTCAGGACGAATTGGAAAAGCATTAAAATTTGTCGACCAACCAATAGTTAAGTTTGAAGCCGTGGAAGGAAGTCCTCTTCCAATTACTGATTCTGATGATCTAAGTACAGATCAATTGTACCTTTATAAAGCTTCTCAGGCTATTACTTCTGGGTGTTGCAGCAATGACTTAGCAAATCTTCAACCTGGGCCAATGGTCCAATCCAAATGGTTGACTACTGCTAATCGCATCCTGCGTTTCTACATGGGATGTGAAAATCCGATGGATAGCTTAAAAGTGCTGGTAGAATACAATGTCAAAGTTTATGCTCCAATGTTGTTTACGATGAAGAAAAAACCTTGGTGCTATGATGAACCTCGTCACCTGTGGCAGATGGTAGCTTATTCAAGAATCTATAGTAGGCCTAATATTAGCCGAGTGAGGTGATAATGATTAGGCCTACTATAATTACCAACTTAATGAAATGAATATATGATGTTACGAATGCTTCGAGGTCACCAGCTTGGATTACACCCAAGAAAATAATATTGGTAAGGTTAGAAAAATTACCTTGAGTTTTGTGTTTAATTAAGAAAATAAATAATTTATTTGTTCATAGTGATTACTATGGCATAAACAGTAATTATAGTGATTAGTAATTATATAACGGCATTTATATTATGCTAAATATGACAGAAGATTAGTATATACGTGAATGGTTATACAGCTTAATTGTTACGTAACACACTCATTTATGGTAGGCTAATGGTATGCAAAAATGGAACCTAGAATAATGATGCAGCCTAATGATAATAGAAATTATGCACGTACGTTTTGGTACACTGAAAGAATTACGTAATACACTGATTTAGGTAGGCTAGAGTTACATATAAATGGCACATTGAATGGGCCTAGTAATGATATAAAGAATGCACGTGCGTTTAGTACACGGTATGTGGGTTCGGCCGTCAATAATGAAATGCTTAAATGAATCACATAAATAAATGGTTGCAAAGTATTTATGGATTACATGAATGAACACAATAGCAGGATGGTACACGATTACGGTATTGGAATGACACTTGAACTGGGCCTACTACAGTCTTAATGGGAAAGTTAGTTTGAATGGTATTGAAAGCACTTTAGGTATAGCCTAATCACGCCGCTGCGGTTACGCTCTGTAGGCTTAGCGAGCATTGCTTAAGAACGAGGCACAGAGAGCTTACCGACATTGTTGAAAATACCTCTTGAGATGAAGATATGCTTGAAGGTTGACCTTGTAGAACGTAGGCCCGAGGTGATGTTGACCGTCCTATTGAAACTTGTTGAACGGGCGCCGGTCGACTGGGGTAAAAGATGAGTTAAACTAGAGTTAGAAGGATGTCACCTCAAGTGTTGATTCGCTTCGTGTAGTGTTAAGAAGTTGCGTGAAGGACGGCGACCGGCTGAGATCGAACGGCGCTGTGTTTCGAAGGAGTGCTTCTGCAGGCTGACGGCGGAAGGTCTTACTTGATGATAAATCGGAGCCTTGAAGGAATAGTAGGCCGCTCTCCGGCGAAAGCCGGAGAGCGGGTAACGTGAAGAGTGTTGCTCCTGACGAAGGTTGCGAACAAGACGAGGAAATGACAAGCGAAAAGTGAGGCAGAATTAAGGAAGAAGCTGCATTTTATAGTTCTTGGTGGCGTCCTCTGGTGGACGCTTCTGGAAATACCATAGCCTCTGTATTTTCTGTGGGCCTGTTTCATGCTCACGTGTAGCTGTAACGGCCGTTTTGATCCCATGTTATTTGAGAATGGCGGGGAAAGGAAATTCCTTTGTTTGCCCGCTACATATCTTACAAAGGAGCTTAGAGATATTGTTGATAAAGTTTCCATTCGTAACGCTTACTTTGCGCATCAAGAGAACCTTCTTCTTGCAATGATTACTGATAACGTGCCAAACATTCGGAGATTGGCAATACGAAGGATCGAAGTAGCAAGATCTCAAGCTGAAAAAATGAAAAGTATTTGCGAGTTCAGTGTACCGAAGCTAAATTTCCATGCACTTGACTAGACTGATATTATATTTTGGACATATAGTCACATCAGGCTTGAGCCACCATTGACAAAACACTTAACCAAAGAGGAGTTGACATCATTGGCTGAGAACACTAGCGAAAAAAAATTAAAACTCTTTCAATTCCCTTGTCATACACAAGCAGTAGAAAGGAGTATCAAACTTGTAACAGAAGCGGCAAGAGCAGTTTATGGAAGTGAGAGGAGGATGGCTACGTTAAAACCAAAATTGCATCTCAAGCAATAATGAAATCATTTGAAACCAAGAGAGACTACAAAACTGAATTAGAAGCTTTCTAAATTATTGTGGTGGGTGGGTTAGGGTGGAACTCAAAGAGCCACCTCCACGTGGTGAGTTCTGTGTAATTTAAGCCGAGATATTCATGGCTTGTATCTAGCTTAAATTAGCGGAGAGCTGCTCCAACAAACCAATATATTTAAAGCCATGCAGTTATTTTATGAGCTACTAAAAGAAAACTGAATCACTGAATGACGCTTAACATCAACCAATCAACGAAAGCAATAAAAACTCCTATTTTTTTGTTGGTATTTTTCATGAAATACAAACTTTTCCAAATTTCTGTGAGGAATGGGAAAAAGTGTATAGGAGTAAAGTTAAAGAACATAAACAGACAAATAAAATGAAACAAAAATGATCTTCCTAACTTAAACACAACGGAAGATACGCTTAAATCTTTGAATTTTTCATTACTTTTTGGCGGCACCTGAAAGGCAAAATCTTTGACCTCTTTCGGGCCGGTGAAGTTGATGTCGTAGGTAGCTAATATTTTACAGATTTCTTATTGGTAGCTCAGACTAACTCTTGGGTGCCCCTACAAAACTGAATAGTTTTTTCACTCCACCCTCCACGACCGACAAATACTGAAAACGCAAGAAATAACAGGGATAATAGTAAAAGCAATGATAAGAATAATGAAAATAATAAAAATAATGATAATACCAAAGTTAAAAACATAGAAAATAATCAGATGACAAGAAACAGAAGTGTATAAAATACCGTCTGAAAATACTACGCTAAAGGGCACTGCAGATATCGGGATGGGCAATGCATCTATGCACATCCCACGTTATGTAACTCACATTACACAAAAGGATATTGCAAATTTTAAAAGAAGTGCACGTTCCACCATCTTACTGTCTGCAACACCTAAGCAAGATATGGGAGGTGCAAATACGGACAAAAATGCCGTTACCACCACCCTCAAAGGAACGCAACAGGTAAACAGGAAAAATGAACATCAAAGAGGGCTACCAATTTTTTAGACGTAGCCAATACAATTCAGCTGCTAAATACTATTCAGCAAATACAAAGTCAGCTGACAAATATAGGAATCCGAGAGCCGGACAGAAGGCACACACAAAGAAACCAGCACCACCATTGGAAAACGAATCGGAACCACATGTATGTGAAAATGACAGAAAAAATAAAAATAACCCTAGCTAACATTCAGGGCCTTAAATCAAATGATTATCCGGACAAAGTTTTACACTTGAAAGGACTCGTGCAAGGAACCGGAGCAGACTTTGCATGCCTCACGGAAACCCATCTAAAGGACTGCCAGGCGAACTGTGAAAACTGTGAGTTCTGTGTTGACAAAAAAGAAATACAAATTGACAACTATAACGTACTCCGAGCGACAGAACAGTGAGGCGTAAAGGAGGATGTGCTATTTACACACGCGAAAGACATATGGCAGAAATGACTATAAGTACTTCAAACAGCTACGTAGAATGTGTAGCAGCAAAAGTTGAAAAATTAAAAATGGTACTAATCGTGATATACAGACCCCCGAACACGCCAACTTCAAAATTCTCTGATTCCATTACAGAGGTCAGAAACTGGGTAAAAAATCTACATTCTCCAACCCCAAATTTTTTTCTCTGTGGTGATTTTAATTTTCCATTCATGAAATATAAAAGGATAGGAAAAAATATATGTATACACAAGGACAAGAGGGGCACACGGGAAAACCAGGAGCAGGTAAAAATGCTACTAGCTCTAGCCGATGAATTTATTTTAACACAAGAAATAACAGAAAACACAAGAAAAAAAGAGCTGCCTAGATTTAGTATTCACAAACAACAGCAACCTAATTGATAACGTAGAAATATCCCCAACTATAATATCGGATCACAACATTATTGATATAAAAACCAATATAAAAGCAACAGGAAAGGAAAGAACACGAACAATAGAAAGAAGCAAATTCGAAATTTTCAATTTTCACTCCAAAGCTATAAACTGGGAAGGTGTTGCATCCAGCATGGAAGTAATAGATTGGAAAACCATCTTCGAGGCCAAGACAATGGAAGCGATGCTAATGACCTTAGAGGAGAAGACGCTGGAAGTTGTGGAAAGACATGTCCCAAAAATACAACAAAGAGGAAAGAGAAGCAGGTTCGAGAGACAAAAGGTCATTGTTCTGAAAGAGAAAAAGAGTGACTGCAAAATTAAGTAACTGTAAAGATAACAACATCGGAAAAATATTAAATGATGAACTGCAGAGTATCGATTGCATCACACAGGAACTAACTGAGAAGCATACAGAAAAAGAAGACTACGACGCT
Organism: Bathynomus jamesi; assembly: GCA_023014485.1. NCBI lineage: Eukaryota > Metazoa > Arthropoda > Malacostraca > Isopoda > Cirolanidae > Bathynomus > Bathynomus jamesi. The sequence goes on along the minus strand of JAJOZX010008606.1, from coordinate 158,495 downwards.
ATAGAAGCGATAAAGGTTAACTCAAAGTACTTCTATAATTTTGTGAAAAGGAAGTCGAAACACCATACGACTATCGGACCTTTGAAAAATGAAGACAGTACTTTATCTGATGATCTAATAGAAATATCTGAAATATTAAGAGCTCAGTATGAATCATCTTTCAGTACCCCAAAAACTGAAAAACTGACATGCAATAGAAACGTATTCTTTGAAGAAGAACTACAAGGGGAAAGTATGACGGACTTCTACTTTACGACAGATGATATTACACAAGCAAGAGGGAAACTAAAAGCACACACAGCGTCAGGACCGAACAAATGGAATGCCACACTGATCAAAAATAGCAAGAATGCAATCGCTGAGCCCCTATATTGGATATGGAGACTAGTCCCAATATATAAAGGAGGAGATCGATCCGAGGCCAAAAACTATAGGCCAGTGTCGCTTACATCTCATCTTACTAAATTATTTGAAAGCATAGTTAGAGGAAAAATCTATGACTTTTTGGAAACTCAAAGAATTAAATGATAACCAACATGGATTCCGGTCAGGCAGATCATGCCTATCACAACTAATGGAACACTATAACAACATTATTGATGCACTTGGAAGTAATGAAAACTATGATTAATATACACAGACTTTGCCAAAGCGTTCAGAACGTGTGACCATGGAATCATAATACATAAAATGAAATACAGTGTATGGGAATAACAGAAAAAGTAGGGAAATGGATATTTAATTTCCTTAATGAGCGGCGGCAAGTCGTTACAGTTCAAGGAATATCTTCATCAGAATCAGAGGTCCTCAGCTCAGTACCACAAGGAACAGTATTAGCTCCACTACTCTTCATAATCATGGGAACTGACATACTGCAGATGAGGACGTTACCAGAGACAGCACAGTAACATCTTTGCAGATGACACAAAGATCAGTAGAAAAATTAGAAACCCAGAGGATATAGGATCTCTACAAAATCCATGGAATACTATTCCCCGAATGGCCAGGGAATTCAGAGAAATTCTAAAGCAAAAGATTTAAGAGTTGTAATGACTGATGATGCGAAATTTGAAATACAAAATAAGATAGCAGTAAACAGAGCAGAGAGAGTAACTGGACAAATACTGAGAACCTTTAAACGAAGGGATAGGAATATAATGATTCCTCTATTGAAAACACTGATCATACCCAAGTTGGAATACTGCTCGGTCCTAACATCCCCATATAGAAAGAAGACATTAGACAGCTAGAAGGGATTCAGAGAAGCTTCACAGCCAAGATCAATGGGTGCAAAGAACTAAATTACTGGGAAAGGTTACGCGAATTAAAGCTATATTCACTGGAAAGGAGAAGAGAGAGATACACCATTATTTACATTTGGAAAATAATGGAGAAACTAGCTCCAAATCTTACTCTGGACCCTATAACCCTCCAAACAACAGTGAAAGTAGAAAAGGAAGACTGTGTCGTGTTCCCAAACTGAAGGCTAGACAGGGAACATCCTTTACCCTGAAAGAAAGTAGTTTTATTGTGAGAGGACCAAGACTGTTTAATCATCTGCCCAAAGAACTAAGGAACACGGGTGGTGTTGCGGTGGACATCTTCAAAAGAAGATTAGACGTCTATCTCAGAACAATCCCTGATGAGCCGGGGGTACCTGGCTATGCGAGGTAGAGAGTACAAAAAACCAACTTTCTACTTCACCAGGCCGACTCGAGAGGAGGGGCGACAAGCTTGACCTTCGTGAAATGAGGAATCATCGCGCGGAACATTTGAAAGGTTGAAAGGTACATACACCTCGTGGATAATGTCCACTTCGTTTCTCTCTGTATTAATATCAAACTAAGAAGAGAATAACATCTCGGTGATTTATCCTTTCCGCATCCGAGAGTGTATAAAGTATCAGTGAATCCGTGGCTGTAAATTATTAAGTGAAATTTATTGAGTGTAAGAAAGTGCAATATAGTTTACACAAACAAAAAGTATCACAGTGTTGGTTTACGTCGTCGTCGTCGTCGGCCTAGGCAAGCTACGGCTTGGGACCGTAGCGCATCTATCCGGTATAGGTTAACCTGGATGATGTAGCCATAAGCCCTGCCGCTAGTTAAGTGCCAACCAGTGATTATCTCACTAGCCGTATTGAGTCCGTTAGGCGAAACTGCGACAGTACCAAAGGTGGAAAATATAACCCTTGGTTTTCTATTATTTATTTGTAAAATGGACATGGTATTAGATTAAAATAATTATTTGAATATAAATAATTAACTGACAATTGTGATATATAATTAATTATGTTTACATACAATAAAATAATATAGTATACATAAAATTAGTATTAATGTGGTTCACAATTGAATTATGATGGGTAACTAATTTAAAATGAGTTTATAGCTATTCCGAAATTCAAGACGGTAAAATTAACATTTAACTTGAAACTAAAATAAGAGTATTCACTACAACAGGTTAAAATATTTATTCGATCGAAATGGTTATCTGAACAAACTTTTGAACAAAACAGGAATATGGTCGTAAAAACAAATTCACCTGACTGACTCCCACTCAAACGAAAAAAAAGTTTTATTTTTACTTAACGATTACGTTAATAGAGAACATGGCCATGGGTCCGCATGCCCACTATGCTTGTAATTTATGTAATTTAGCAACGACTGAAAAGGAAGCGATCAAGTGTGATTTTTGTCAAATCGAACATGAAACAAGTTATGAGCATTAAATTTCTGTGTGACTCGTGTTCGACGAGTATAAATTCGTTCGCGGTATTTAAATTAATGGAAAATACGAATGCGATAGAGAGAGAATAATGGGAGGAAAAGATGACCAGAGTGTCCTGAAGGAAAACGGTGAGTATGAGAGAGAAGTAAAAGTAAAGATAACAAGAGAAGACATGATTGTAGAAGAAATAAAATAAACAAAAATAAACTGCGATACGGGGAAACCATCAAAAGAAGGTAATGACAAAAAGATGATATAAACGAAAAATGTAGAGGATATCGTATGTAAATACTATGCAAAAGGCCTGGGCAATGCATTTATGCAACTTCCATTACAAAAATGGAAATTGTAAATTTGAAAAAAATGCCGTTACCACCACCACCACCACCATCACCACCACCACCACCACCTTCAAAGGAACACGGCAGTTGAACAGCCAAAACTAAAACAGAGTGACCAACTTTTTAGACGTTGCCAGCATGATTCAGTTACTGAATATAATTCAGCAAATACAAAAAGCAGTCGACAAATGTGGGAATCCGAAAGCCGAACAGAATAAATGTAGAAGGAAATTACATACGATATTGATACAGTATGTATCGAAACAGATAGAAAAGAAAGGAAAATTCTTGGAGGATCACAGGGCAACTATTCAATTATCCGAGCCACCATTGAGGGCCTAAAACCGAACCATTCCCCGGATAAAGTTACATACATGAAAGGACTCGTGCAAGAAACAAGAGCAGACTTTACACGCCTCAGGGAAATCCACCTGAAGGAATGCCAAGCGAACTGTGAAATCTGTGAGTTTTGTACCAGCAACAAAGAAATACAATTTGACAACTGCAACATACTTCGATCAGACAGAACAGTAAGACGAAAAGGAGGATGTGCTATATATACACACATGAGAAACATATGGCAGAAATGATTATAAAGTACTCCAAACAAGTGCGTAGAATCATTAGCAGCAAAACTTGAAAAATTAAACATGCTACTAATTGTAAAATATAGACCCCTGAACACTCCAACTACAAAATTCCCAGATACAATTACAGAGGTCAGAAACCTGGTGAAAGATCTAAACTCCCCAACCCCCCCCCGTATTATTATCTGCAGTGATTTTAATTTCTCCTTTATGAAATATAAAAGGATAGGAAGAAATATATGTATAAACCAAGACAAAGGAAGCACATGGGAAGACCAGGAATAGCCGAAAATGCTGCTTGCTTTAGTTGATAAATTTATGTTACTACAAAAAATAACAGGAAATACAAGGAAAAACAACTGCCTAGATTTGGCATTCACAAACAACAGCAACCTAATTGATAACAGAAATATCCCCAACTATAATATCAGATCACAACATTATTTAAATAACAACCAATATAAAAGCAACAGGGAACGAAAGAAAACGGGTTATAGAAAAAGTCAAATTCGAAATTTTATATTTTCACTCCACGGTGGAGTGAAAATTTCCATGCAATCAGCATGGAAGCAATATATTGGCAAACCATCTTTAACGATAAGGCAACAGAAGAGATGCTTATAACTCTCGAAGAGAAGATGCTAGAAATTGTGAAAAACATGTCTCAGAAAACAACTACGAGGAAAGAGAAGCAGGTTTGATAGACAAAAGGGGTCAGTGTTCCGCAAGAAAAAGAGAGTGATTAAAAAATAAGAAACTGCAAAGACAACAAAATCAGAAAAATAATAAATGACGAATTGGAGAGTATAAATTGTGTCATAGAGGGCCAAACCAGCTGCCCAAGAAAATACAGAACACGACTGGTCTAGTGGGGGATCTCTTCAAAAGAAGACTAAAAGCTAGGCTTAGAGCGATACCAGATGAGCCTGGAGTACCTGAATGCGTGAAGTGGAGAGTACAAGAAACCAACTCTCTACTTTACCAAGCCAACTCGAGAGGAAGGGCAACAAAGCCTCCGTAAAATGAGGAATCATCGCACTGAACACCTGATGTGTATGATGGTATGGTGTATTGACAGTGTGCACATTGTGTATTAAATAGTGAAATGTAATTTTATTTCAGTTATGGAAAATAGTACCTATTCATAAACAATACTGGTCTCACAGACTTAAACAGAAAATATCTGACTACTTTCCTAAGCAACTGTATGGTTGTGTTAAAAGTGTGAACCGTGGCGAGTAATCTTCTCCGAACTAAAATAATACGAGTACATGTGGTAAGACTTTGTTTTTTTATTGTATCTCTTTTCTTCACACGTATTAAGCAGTTTCAGTATAAAGTAGAAAAATGCGGGGTCCCCAGAAATACGTTCTAACGAGATTTTGCTGTATATCGTTTTGTTTGAATCAAATGAAAGAGACATCCTTTTACTTTTATATAAGTAGAGGTTAGGTTAGATTAAGTAAACCTTCAGGTTGATTTATAGAGCCCAGAAAACTTAATGCAATCAAAAGGCACGGCTTGGCTCAAACGAAACCATAGAAAACGAACAGATTTTGACGCAAACGCTATACTGTAGTACAATTTCTGTAATTCTACCAAGGTCTGCTACCCACTTCAAAGCGTTTATGTAACGTGGCTGACAGTATTTTATCGAAATCAACTGAAAATCATCATTTTTAATCTTCCAAATGAAAATTAAATTTAAACATTACAAAAAGAATAAAAAAAGATTTTTTTTATTCTTCCGAAATGTCAAAGTTTGGCTATATTTTAAATTAAATCCTATGATCAGAGTTTGGGTTTATTCTCGATGATTAGTGTAAAATCTGTCGGCTGTCGGAATTCGGGTCGCGGTCCGTCTGTTGGTGACCCCACTGCCCTAGAAAATATACAGGGTGTCCCAGAATTAACTATCTATTTCAATGAAATCGGACAAATTTTTTAAAAACACACTTTTATTTATGTTTATCATGTTTAATATGTGTTAAAAATGTATAAATTTCTAAATTTTTTTCATAATTTTATTTTCATAATTTTTTCATTATCTGGTCCAATGAAAGACCGTCTGAAGTCATAGAATGGCAAAGAGACTCTCCAAAAGTTAACGTGTGGCTTGGAATGACCAAATCCAAAATTTATGGCCCATTCTTCTTTGCGGAAGCAACTGTAACAGGTACCGTCTACCTTGATATGCTTCAGCAGTTTCTCGAACAACAGCTTCTTGATGATGGCATTCTTGATAATGTTGTGTTTCAAAAAGATGGAGCACCATAAATTTTGGATTTGGTCATTCCAAGCCACACGTTAACTTTTGGAGAGTCTCTTTGCCATTCTATGACTTCAGACGGTCTTTCATTGGACCAGATAGTAATGAAAAAATTATGAAAATAAAATTATGAAAAAAATTTAGAAATTTATACATTTTTAACACATTAAACATGATAAACATAAATAAGTGTTTTTTTTTAAATTTGTCCGATTTCATTGAAATAGATAGTTAATTCTGGGACAGCCTGTATATTATTTTTAACTTTCCTCTACATTTTTAATAGTTAGAAGCAATTAGGGACAGGAAAGTATGCCATATTCCAAATACCATGGTAGGCTATATTGAAATAATTGTTAATATGTAATTACCGTTATAAATTAATTTAATAAATTACTCTCAGTCAACATCAACTGGAGTTAAAATGATCGTAGGATATGGGCAAAGAAGCTTTGTGCATTATTTGACCCCTTGCCTAGTATTTTACTAGACATTTAATAAAATCCATTTCAATGTAACTTTACAGATCTTGATAATGATTATTAAAAATTAATCCCAATAAGTTACTCATTAATTAATATTCGACAGTAAGAATTAATATGATCCCGAGATATATTATAGAAAAGAAGAGTTTTGCATTGTTTGATCACTTTTTGAGCAACATAAAAAAAAACACCCAAAAACCCGGGTTTTACAGAGGTTAATTTTTTTGTGTGCAGGGGGGCGGCAAAAACAAAATTTAATCCCCCCAAAACACGTCACATTCCTCCATCCCATACCTCCACAGTTGAAAGTGCAGATGACGTACGAAGGGCCCCCAGCCTTCTTTAGTTAAGCCTTATAAGGCTAACTAACGAAACTATCACGACCTAACCTAACCAATCGTTAGATCAACTGTACGTCCTTGATGATTGGTTAGGTTAGGTCGTTATATTTTGTTTAGTTAGCCTTATAAAGCTAACTAAAGAAGGCTGGGGGTCCTGATCTTCAGGTGATCCAAATGTTTTACTATTAAATAGCTCCTAAATGAAATAATAAAAGTAAGAAATAGGAGGCGAATGTTCTGATGCAAAGAGATTTTGTTTACTTATTTCATTTAGGAGCTATTTAATAGTAAAACTTTTGACTCAGATTTTGTCAGAAGTCACCCGGTTTACAGTATATTTAAAATCTTTGCACACTTGTATCAGAGAAATAAATCTACAAATATGTCTTAACCGTCTGAATAAATTGAGTTTTTTTTGCACGTTTGCTTTCATTAACAAACAAAAATAAATCATTAGTGATGTTTTCTTCCTGAACCATCTCCTCAAGTTCCACAGCTCCAGAATTGATAATTTTACAAAGAAATCAACCCATTTAATACCAGTCTAAAAAATGCATCCTGCTAAAAGGACTTTTTTGTGTGATTAATAATAAACCTTAAAGCGAACAGAATAAGAATAACACCAAAAAATTCTGGCGTTAAAAATTCAAAGTTAAAAAATAAAACATATTTAGCCGCAGCTTTTAACATGTACAGTCCCCTGCAATAGTCGCGCTCCACCCCTGTATAACCATCTCCGAGATGTGGTAGCAACGCATAAGGTGGGGGAGGAGGGACAGGGGTAGCATCCGGTCAAAGCGAGAGGTAGATATCGTGTGTGTGTGTGTGTGTGTGTGTGTGTGTGTGTGTGTGTGTAAATACTCCCACACTTTATTTTTTATCCTTGAAACACTGCTCTATATATCGCTATAACATATGCTTTCCATCAGTTTCCAATGCAACATATAAAATAGATATTCTTAAATAGATAAGAGTGTAATATGATTAACGATTGTTATACAAAGTATGTAATAGTAATATTGTTGCAATCGACTATAATTTATACGGAAAAGGAAAGGGACACTTCATGCATCAGTAAAAAAAAAAATAAATAACGATTATCTCAGTTATTATGGTATACCTAAATATAAGAAATGGGTTAAAGTAGGGTAAAAGGAAAACGACTTACAGCTCGTATATGGTAGTGACGTAACTTGGACGGCCCAACCCAGACAATACGAGGTATGCCCGCCAAAACATAGTATATGAACTGGCAAGGCGTGGACACGTGACTTGCAACGTGTGGGGATGGGTGCACCTGTACGGCATTGGAGAGCTGGCAAAAATTAACGGGAGTCTACCAGTATTTAGAGATACTGGAGGAGGTGATGCTGCCAACCGTAAGGACATACCCTTTGCCCCATCCTGAGCGGATTATATTTATGTAGGTAAGTAATACAACTAAATTATCTTCATTACACAGAATATGCTTTCAGGCTTAATTAAGGTCAAGCAGTGTATATTTTAAGGTAATATGATTGAAGGAGGACATTAGCAAATGTAGTTTTAAATGTAATTTTAAATGTATCTTTATTTTTATTTATTTATTTATTTATTTATTTTTGCGTCCTCTTAAGGCAACTTCAAAAAAGAATGGATGAAATGTGAACTCTCAAGTTTTGCTAATTTCTCTTTACAGGATAACTGCCCTGTTCATACTGCCAGGATCATCAGGCGGTGGTTCCAGGAACAACGAGATGTCGAGCTGCTGAAATGGCCCACAAAGGGTGATCTAAACCCCAATGAAAATGTGTGGGAAAATGTGGTTAACGCTTGGGAGCCTGAGCAGGAGCGGACATCTCGGCACCTGTTGCAACACACCATGGCATAGTAGGAACTTTTCCTCAGGAACCCACAAGTCATCTACAATCACGTGGCATTTGTTCCAGATAGGCTACGAGAGGTCATTAATAATAATGGAGGATGGACCAAGTATTGAGCAATTGTGTATAATAATGTTATGGTTGTGATGTTATAAATATATATTTATTTACTTGAACAATTGTCATTTCCTTATAATTTGAACATTATGTTTTGTATGTTCTTAAGAAAATCCCTAAGTTTACTTGATTCATGTTTATTTTTGTAATAAAAAATTGAACTATGTTATCATTATCTATGGATAGATCTTTAACTGGATAATCATTTGTTGATGATGCATGGAATTTAAAAAGAAATGTTATTGCCTGGAGGAAAAGCCGATACTACAGCTTATCCTACATTTTAACTATAACATGGCCACATCAAAATCCTATGATTGAAAGGTGAAATAACTAACTACTCCACTCCCTAAATTTAGGAATAATCCATGAATAACATACATAGTCGTCCTAGGATTACCATCAAAACGACAGTGAACAATATATTTATTCAGTCATTGATTTTCAAAAAATAAAAGTATTACTATAACAACACCTGAGAGGGAGAGGGGGAGAGGGAGGGAGTAAGGGTGGAGGACTGGGATTTAAGGAGGACTGCGTTGCTGTCACATCTCAGAGAGGGCTAAACAGGGGAGGAGCGCGACTATTGTAGGGGACTGTACATCGAGACTAAAATTTTCGCCAAGATGTGGGGAATTCTTTCGTCAAACAAGTCCTCTCAGGTGATGACAGTATTTTTATCAAACTTCGATGCTTGATGATATACTTTTTGTGGGAACTCACTCCTTGAAAATAATTTAATCAAATTGGTGACGCCATGTATTGGAGGAAATATCAATTCAATACCACTTCCGTTTATTTTCATTAAGGAAGTCTGATTGTCAGGGTTAAAACGTGCCACGTTTTTTTAACCCTGACACGCAGAAGTGTAATTACATGCATATCAACTTTATGTTAATCAGGAACAACATACTAACCGCAATTTAAGTTTTAAGATTAGAAATAAATTTACCTTACTTCGGTGAGATTCGAATTTTGTGAGCCGCCACGTTACCAACCCGACCATGACACGTTGAGGTATCCTAAGAGAGTTTTGTATATATACTCTTTCGCATTGGTTTCAGTATGTTCAGTATATTTTAATATGCATAATATATATATATATATATATATATATATATATATATATATATATATATATATATATATATATATATACATATATATACATATATATATATATATATATATATATATATATATATATATTGAAAAATTAATCATCAAGAGTTCCTCATGAGTCACTGTTCAGGATTTTAAATACAAATTAATCATCAGGAGTATTTCAATGACTGACCGTTTATAATCTCGATCAAAATTCTAGTATCCGTGTATTAGAGTGACATGTGGGAACTGAATCTGCAAAGCAACATTTAAGCGTATAACGAGTTTTCTTTGTAAGAGTTGTTGCCAATAATTTTTGTTTTTTAACTTTCAATTTTTAACGCCAAACATTTTTTTTTTTTATTCTTGTCCTGTTCTCTTTATGCACACAAAAAATGTTTGCCTTTTTGCAGGACGCATTTTTCAGACTGGTTCATGATTTTTGTAGTCAACGCCTTTTTGTTTTAACCTTTACAGTACTGGACCAGGAGAAATAGGAGTTACCGCCAGTCGTACTTGTATTAGTACAGTACCGAAAGGGTTAAACACAACTTTTGCACAAAATTAGCGCTCATCCTATCTTTTGAACAGAAGTTTTTAAGCCAGTGAGAACTTAGCATTTACTTTAAGCTCACGAACCACTTACATTTTGGATGCAGCTTCACAAATTTGGTCTTACTGACTTTAGACGTAAAGCTCAAAATTTTTATAGTTGTCGTATTTTTTGTAAATTTGTGGACTGACTTGCTTTTTCTCGATTTCACAAGAGATTATAAAATTCCATACAAGCTTGGTCTGACCAGATGCACAATATTATTTTTTTTAATATTTACCACAAACAACACAAATTGTAATATGGCCGAAATTTTGTTTTTGCGTGCTGTCAACAAGAGACGTGACGCTAGGCAGAGCCTAAAACTATCAACGAATAAACTCTGCCTAGCATTGCGTGGACGGACAGTTAACTCATCTGAAAACATCAATACAACACTCAAGACATTTAATCAGATCATCAATAATGCAAACAAATACATACCGAAGGGCAACATTAGGAAATACAACCCAAATTACACTAGAGAAATAGCCCACCTTATAAGGCAACGTAACAACCTCAAATATAACACACAAACCCCACACACAGAAGCCATAAAACAGCAGATACAACAGCTTAACACAGAAATAAACAACAAACTCAAAGAAAAACAAACAGAAACATTCAGGGAATTCATAACAACATTAAACCACTCCACAGATACATCCAGGCTATACAAGACTATAAACGGCATTACCCACTCTAACAGCGCCATTCACACCTCACACGCGGCTATCTGTCGCAGCCAAAATAATATCCCAACATACACACAACAAGCTAACATTCTAGTTAATCACTACGCAAAGATAAGTCACTTAAACAGAGACAACAACCAGAAACATGCAGACAGACAAACAGCCAGACACAAGAAAACCTACAGACTCGACACAACCATTACACCCTTCAATACAGACCAGACCACCAAGATCATCAAAAACATTAAGAATTCGAAGGCTACTGGACCAGACAACATATCTAACATACACCTTAAACACTTGGACCCACAAGGAATACTAGCTCTCACAAATATCAGCACATATTCATACCAACACTGTATTATTCCTGACATATGGAAACAAGGTAAAATTATTACACTACTCAAACCAAACAAAAATCCAACAGAACCAGCTTCCTATAGACCCATTACTTTACTACGCACACCTTCCAAAGTAACAGAAAGACTAATCTTACAAATCACCAACCCACACATTCCACTATCGCCTACTCAACATGGATTCAGACCTCACCACTCAACCACGACATTACTTACTAACCTCACGCAGCACATCACGGATGGCATCAACTCCAGACGACCAGCTCAACGTACACTATTAGCAACAATAGACATTAGTAAAGCATTTGATGCTATCCCACGCTTCCCTCTCATAAACAAAATACTCAACACAAACCTGCACAATAACACCAAAAGGTGGCTGAGCAACTATCTTTCAGGAAGATACTCACATGTCACATTTAATGGCAAGTCATCCAAAAACAAGCTTTTTCCGAACGGGGTCCCTCAAGGCTCTGTTCTCTCACCAACACTCTTCAACTTATACCTGCATGACATTCCAACACCCATAGATAACAAGCTTACATTATCATCATATGCAGATGACATCACTCTAACATCCACCCACAACAACATCGACACCGCTACAAATAACCTACAAACATACATAAACAGTATACAAGACTGGCTCACACACAATAGACTCAAAGTAGCACCCACAAAATCAACCATCACCTTGCTTACAAGCAATACAAAAGAACACCAGGTAATTCCACAGCTTACACTAAACAACAACATCATTCCACACACTCACAGGACCAAAATACTTGGGGTCACATACAACACATCATTATCTTTTGCAAACCACATTCAGGACATTAAAAAGAAATGTACGTCAAGACTTAACACGCTTAGGGTACTAACAGGCACAAACTTTGGACACCAGCAGGAAACAACATCACTTATATACAAACAGTATATTCGCTCAGTTATGGACTATGCTAGCCCATGCTGGGCACCCATTATCTCAAACACACACATAAACACCTTACAGACAATACAAAACAACGCACTTCGTATCATTACAGGATGTATTCAAACAACACCAATAGAACACCTGCACACAGAAACAAAAATACTGAAAGTTAGGGAACATTTAGACATGAGGGGAACACAATTCATGGCAGCAGCGACAACTAACCCACAACACCCTTGCCACTACATGTACAATCACGCACCGACACCTCGCACCATTAAGGTAACACCAGAGAGACATTATAACCAAATACTCCATTCCATACCACGCCCCACAGACATCACACAGTACAGAAAACACACACACACACACACACACACACACCCCTAACCCACAAAGCACTGACACGACTCGGTCCGAATGCGGTTCAAGGTGCGAAGCCGCCACCCATTAACAGGTCAGAGATCAGCCTGAGCAGATCGGATCGAGTTAACTTAGCACGATTCCGATGTGGACATCACCCCAACTTACTAACATATAAACACAGACTAGACAACTCCATAGACGACACCTGCCACCTGTGCCACGACACACCACAAACAATTGAACACATTATGACAGACTGTACCGCTGTAGCACAACAACGAACACAACACAACATCACTAGTGCGCTGAACCTCTGGTCCACTCCGAAGAGGGCGATCGGTTACCTGCGTGCCGCCGGCTTGCTCGATCAGGGTGGGCTGATCGGCTAAACAACAACTTTCTGGGGAAATAAATTTTGTTGTAAACTTTTTTGTAGTGAACGAATTTGTCGATGTTTACATCAAATTATGCACGACGATTTTGAAGATATTTCGTCGATCGACGAGACCATAACGTCGACACTAAAAAACTAACAACCTAATGTAATCTTATCTATGCTAACCTATGTTAACCTAACCTAGCTTAATCTATCCCGCAGTATACTTGTCGATAGAATGTCAAGTCGATTACATGTCGTAATCCTGCTCATTTCTTATATGGTCAATCCATTTTACAGAACTCATACTTTCTAAATTATTCATCTCAACAATTTTCATAACGAACTCTCATGCCAGATACGTGTCTCACATCGATGCATCAGTGTTGGCACAAATACTCCGTCATGTAAATCTCTGGCTGTACCTACACTCAAGACACTTTCTTCCTGCCAAGGTTTTTATATCATTCATAACCTGTTTACTCCAAACTTCTAGAGTACTCGTACTTTAGTCAAACACCCTAAATATTTAAAATGTTTCACAATCTCTAAATTTTCTCCATTCACTATAATATTAAATGCTTCCTCTCGTCTCTCAATGACAAAAACATTACTTTTATATACACTCACTTTCAATAATGTCCTTTTATACACATCAAAAAACGTGTCCCTCCTCTCTTTAAATTATTTTCTGATTCAGCAACAAGTAACCTATCATCAGTATACATAAGAGGCGACAGCTACAACTCACTCTCTTTCAAATTTAGGTTTTTACTTCTCTCTCTCATGTTCTTTTTTTCATCTCATGCATTATCTCATTCATATACACATTAAATAACCATGACAACACGACACAAGTCTGTTATACTCCAACGTTATTAATGAATCAGGCACTCGGCTCACCCACAGTCACTACTTACTACCAATAAAAACTTCTCATTGCATTTAACAATTTACCACTGACACTATTACTTGCCGCGAGACAGATCGCTTCACTTTATCATACGCTTTCTTCAAATCCATAAGTGCCAAATGCACCTTTATCATCTGATCATTTAGTTACTCAATCAGCTGTCACTGAAAACACTTTAATCAGCATATCCCGTCTTCCTTAAAGCCATGTCTGTTTCCAACCAAAGACTCTGCAATCTTTTTCACTCTATCTATCATTACGCTTTCGTATGCTTTTCAGCTATATGTAATTCAAAGATTCGTATCCCCATGATTTTTATATTCACTTCTTTCACCTTTACTTTTATATACATCTTTCATTAAACCACCAGGTGTACACCCACTTTCCTATGCTTTTTTATATATCTTCCACAGGCATGCAATCACCATTCTACATCCACATTCAGTCATGTCACTATATATTCCATAAATTTGTACCAATTTTACATTTTTTCAACTTGCATACTGCTCGTTCAACAACCCAAAGATGAAAAACATCACTTTCAGACATCTGCTGCAATAACATCTTGCAACTCACTGTGGCTACAAAAACAGAAATATTTAAATAAAGAAATCTCTGTACGACATTTCCTCTTTATAAAAAAGGTATGAATAAATAATGTTACTGAGATTAAAGTTTTTCTAACGTAAATGCGCCATCTTACAAGATAGATAACATTTTAATCATAGTTTAGCTGAACTAAGTATGCTTCGTCACATCACTGATTTCATGCAATGACCGCTCTTTCTAAGATACTTTATATAAGTGGTTAAATATATGAGAGTAGTTGGTGAAACACTGCTAAGACTTTACCGAGTTTGAAAGGTCTCTTTCCGAATCCAGGGTGACTCGCGGAGTCAAGGCAGTGGATGCTACCTTGCGACACGAGTTCGAGTCCCATTAGTTTAAATTTTCTCAATAAGTTGCCTTTTCAATTTTTTCAATCTTACAAAGTGTAGCTATTGCACTGAAAATATTCACGTGAAAATATACATTTGGTTGAGCTGAGTATTACTGTGAATACATGTGTTTGCGTGCTAACTTATAGAATGAAGGCAGTTACATAAGAAAAAACGTTTATGTGAGTAACAGTTTTTACTAAAAATAAATCTGTCCAACGAATTCATTGACTTTCACTTGAAAATGAAAATGAAAATGAAAAGGTTTATTGGCAGACTATAGTCCATATGACAAATATTATTAATACAATGACAGTTCATATACTAAGGATAGAAATATATACACAATTGATTAGAAATACTACTGCACTGTCAAAGTTAAGTGGAGCTACAGACAGACGTTTTCGTACCAAGAAGTCCATAGCTTAGAGGATAAATAGCAGGACTCATGGATAGCTTGGATGATCGGGTTGGTTGATTTTTTTAATTCTTTGCATTAGACTGTGTTGAGCACGTCTTGTTACTTCCGGGAAGCTCGGGACATTGCGGGTAGCAAACATTTGCGAAGCTGAGCATCTCGGGGTAATTTATGTAAAAGTCTAAAAGACCTGTTGTACAGTAAATTTATGGTTCTGCCAGAACCTTTTTTATAATTCACCCAGAGTTGCTGACCGTATATATTACTGCAGAAAGTACGAAAGAGTGTCTTTAGCTTCACTTGTACAGAAACGAAAGTTCCTTGTGGTCATATTCGCTTTAGCACACAGGCTTCGAGATTGTTTTCTTATATCCGAGTCATCACTGAAGGAGTTGGTAATAGTTTGACCCAAATACTTAAACTCTTGTACTTCCTCAATTACTTCACCATTCATTTTAAACCTTATATCAGCTGGCTGATTACAGCTTTTAGGATGAAATTGCATAACCTTTGTTTTTGTAACATTAAAAAGAATATCATGTTTCTGCGAATACACTTCGCAGACGTTTAGTAGCCGATCCAGACCTTTAACAGAGGGACTTATTAACACCATATCATCGGCATAAACTAAGTTATTTATCCTTGTGTTATCTCTACAACATCCCACTGTTGCCTCATTAAGTGAAGCAATTAATCCGTCAATATACACATTAAACAGCATAGGGGAGAGCAAGGAGCCTTGTCTCACCCCGCAAAAGGAGCCAAAACACTCGGATAGTACATTGCCCCACCTAACAGTGAAAGATTGGTGGGAATACCAAAATTTCAATAAATTTAATATGTACATGGGAACCTCCCTGTCTTCTAGTTTTGCAAATAAAATATTGTGGTTCACTCTATCATATGCCTTACTTATATCTCGGAAACAGCTATAAATAGTTGATTACTGTCAATGTATTTAGATATTGTTTCTTTAAGTACATAGATACACAGGTCAGTTGAGTGGAAACTTTTAAAGCCAAACTGATTAGGAGATGTCCATAGGAAATCATTTAATCGGAGTAACAAGAGTTTTTCTAGTAGGTTCGAGAAGCAGGAAGCGACAGCAATAGGCCTGTAATTATTGCTGGACAGAATGTCTCCGTGCTTATTTTTGACCAGGGGCAAGATATATACCCTCATGAACTCTGCAGGGATATAGCTATGAGCCAGCATGGCTGATAGGAGCAATGATATATGCAGACGTACTACGTCATTTGCATATTTTAAGTGCTCGTTCGATAAGTCATCTATCCCTGACGCAGAACCAGTCTTTAACTCTTTAATTAACCTTTTTACTTTAGAAAATGATATCAAAGTATTTTCCCTTGTCCCTCCCACAATCGTTTCGCTGCAATCTATCTTAAGATTATCCCTACTCACACTGTTAAGAATGTTATAGTTGTGGTTTTTCCACAGCTTTGCAATTTCATCCTCCCCCGACACCCCATCGATTGTCGGAGGGAGGACATTTTTGACACCCGTTTGATTCTTAACAAATTTCCAAAAATTTTTATTATCGTTATTTATGCGAGCTTCACAGGCTTTTGATGCTCGAGTAGACTCTTCTTCCTGTTTACATCGCCTTATGGCCGCCTTATACTGACCCCCGACTTCTACACATATTCATGTATACTGGTCCTAATCTGGGTCTACCATGAAAGCACCACAAATCATAGGCGTCTTTCGATTCCCTCTTCAAGGGGGGCAATAAAATCATTCCATCCAGGAATAACCTTAGTATGATAGTTGTAAGAGTTAATCAGGGGGCTTCCTGCTTCTCTTAACAGGGATATTATCTTACTATAATACCTATCTATGAGTTTACAGTGAGAATCATTTGAGCAAGGATTATTACAGGCAAGGTGCAAAATTTATAAATTATTAAAGAGGTGACATGTTCTGTCTTTGTATTTTATTCTCTGCTGCATATTAACATTGGACCAATCGACGCGATTATTCTTACCTATTTAGTTCTTGTTAAGTCGTGTTGCGCATAAATTGGTAACGTTAATTAATATTTCTAATGGTCTATGATCAGAAAGAAGGAAATCATGCAAAATATGAACTCTAACAATTCGATCCTTTAGATTATTATTAGTGAGACAATGATCAATCCACCTGGTGGTACCACTCATATCGCTAACGTATGTAAAATTACCACTGGCTACCCCTAATACATCTACATCACTTATACTTAAATTGGCCGACTCGCACATGTTACCCAATTCTACAAAGAATTCCGAGTTCACATGTGCGTTAAAGTCCCCCATTATTATACAGTGAGAATATTTGGGGTTATCTGATAATGACTTAATTTTGTATACCAAATCAATGTATTGATCTACATTACTGCCGTTGTTGTATGGTAAATAGCAGTTTACAATTAATATGCAATCATTGTTCACTTGTAATTCAATGCCTAACAACCTTACATTATCGCTTGTTAAAATTTTTACATGTTTTGACAAATTTAATAAGAAAGCAACACCACGAAAAGGCCGACCGTACATTAATTCATCTGACAAGTCTACTGCTGATGACGCATGGTACATAAAGTCATCATGGATGGTAGAGAGGAATTTTAGCTCTTGCTTAGGTAGCCAGTGCTCCTGCAGGAGTATCAAATCTGCACTGTCGCAGATTTTATGAACATCTACAGTTGAATTCCTCACTGACCCTACATTATGAGACTACAGTATTTTCAACAAATTATCCGCCATGACTGATAGAGAATTTATTATTAGTAAGTTTATTATTATTATTAGTAAGATTATTATTATTATACACAGTACAACTTTCAGGCATTACCGTTTGGGCGCCTATTATTATTATTATTATTATTATTATTATTAGTATTATTATTTTGCCTGTTATCAAATCCCCTGAAAAAGTGAATAAATTCCTTAATAATAATACCGTCTGGCCATTGACTCATATTATACGGGTTGAAATGCACATTTACACCTTTAATTATTACTTTAAAAGAGTTATAATACGGAGATTTCGTGTTTAGTTTATTGAAAAGCCTTTCTTCTTTTTAAGAACTATTTAGTTTAGTTTTCAATATAATTTCCAGTGATTATGTTCTTAGGTCGTTCAAAATAAGAAAGATAACCCTTCATCGAAAAGGTTTTTGTCTATGATTGAATGAAACCATGTTACGTTAACGGGAAACTAAACCGTAAACCATCCCTGTAGTATGCATTAAGCGTTTTAAACGTTTAATGCATACACTGAGTGTAAATTTAATCTGTCAATATAATAAAGTGAATCCATGTTTAATGCTTAAAGAAGTTTTTAAATTTAATATAATTCCTAATGTCACAACAATGAAGGATCGTTTTTAATGTTTTAATTTTATTTTATTTATTTATTTCAAAGAGAAAAGTGAATCACACGTTTGAATAATATCTCAAACTGACACCAGAATTTCGAACTTGACCTTAACAGAATTCTTCAACATGTTACTTGCAGCGTACAGATGGAACGAGAAATATAGAAGAAAGTGTTGCTCAAATGAATTTTGAACCACGTTTGATTCACGTATAAGGAGGCATTTCGAGGCTTTCATTTTCATTTGGCTTCTAATGGTCGCAATAATTTCAAGTTTTTAACTTACGACACAGTATGTTGAATGCAAAATAGAGCTACTTTTAATTGAAAGATGAATATATATATACTATTACTCAGCCGCTGCTGCCCGCCACCACTGACTGGCCTCCCACCTCGCGAGCCACAACACAGTATCATTCTATTACAGTTAGTGCTGTTTCCGCTAACGCTAACTTCCATGAAATTTAGCGCCGCTGACGGTAACGCTAAGCATTTCAACAGTTAGCGCCACTACCCTAACGCTAATTTTGTCGCTAATTTTTTCTGAAACCACCACAATTTATATATGTTCTGCCCTCCGTAATTTACTTACATACATATATTAGCACACACCTTCATATAATTAGTTGCTAAGGTACAAAAATGTGACGTTATAGTCCCCGAAAATGAAAAATTTTTATGCAGGAGTCGAGTGCCTTTCGTATATATTAATAGGGAAAATAAACCAACGGAAGAATAAATTCTATTCAATTTATACAAGTGGTTTTGAAAAAATTAGCGATTGACTTTCTCTAAAAAAATAGCGCCGCTACCTGTTTCGCTAACAATTTTGAAAATTAGCGGCGCTAACAGTATCGCTAATAAAAAGTTAGCGGGGCTAACAGTCTCGCTAATAAAAAGTTAGCGCCGATAATCCTAACACTGATTACAGTATTATATACAGTTAAGTAGTTTGTACTGATCACAAGACATGACGATATGCCCTTCATAAATTTTATTTATTTATTGTGAAAACTTTCAATTTTCATATTTTTACATTTCAAATTTGTTTCAATGCTTTTCCTTAGCTCACTCCATAATATACAGTACCAGAATTTGTTACTTATATACAGAGCTGGGCAATAAATACATTGAATGTATTTAAATACTAAATACTATATACATGGGAGAAATGTATTTAAATACTAAATACTAAATACATTTTACGAATGTATTTAGATACTAAATACAAAATACATCAATTGTATTTAAATACATTTGTAAATACATTTTAAATACATACAAATTTTAACATATGCATTCACTAATTCATGTTTTGATAAATTTCTACTTTAGGGGACACGGTGAATTTCGAAATAAATACACCACTCGATAGATCAGACGATTTTAAAAGCTTTTTCATCAATGAATTTTCCATCGCAAATTGGATTGATTGCAACGAGTTAGTTACACAGGCCCACTTAAGGCAGAGCCGTTTTGTACGATTATTCGGTCAATTTCAAGATATTTTTTGATGTCTAAAAAAACACTTACCTTCAGATGAGTGTACAGATTCGTTGTAGCATTGCTTGCAGCAGAAACTTCGTGTTTACACAGCAAGCAGGTGCACTTTACCTTATTACCGTCTTTAGATTTAATTTTAAAGTATTTTCCATCAAACAGAGGGTGCACTAAATTGTTATCTGCAGATATATCACTGTTTGATTCACCGGATTTGCTTGTTGAAGCCATGACACGCACACGATAAAGAAATCAACCGCTTTCGACTAAGAGTGGCACACAACTGATTGAACTGACACGTTGAAACATGAACCATGCTGTACTACACTGTCGACGCGTCGTACTGTGCTAGTACAGAACGTGTATTAAACCAGTAAAAGTATTTACATTTTTATATTTTGAGTATTTAAATACATTGTATTTAAATACTCATTAAAGTATTTAAATACTATATTTAAATACATGAAAAACAATGTATTTATAAATACAGTTCTAAATACACAAATGTATTTAAATGCATATTTAAATACAAATGTATTTAAATACTGCCCAGCTCTGCTTATATACCGTAGCTAAAATGATGTTAAGTAGTTTTACTACTCAGTAAAATGCTAAAATAATTTTATTTTAGTTCCCTAAATTGAATACCAATATTTAAATTGGTTTTCCTTATGTTGAACGATTTTCTTTCTTCAGCAATGTAAACAATAACAAAAATTTTCATTCAAGGTCCTTCTGGCCTATTTGAATAAAAAAAAATTGATATGCAATTAGGGTTTATAAAATTATTACACTACCTACTTAAAAAAAAGTCAACATAATAAGATGGTTTAACATAAAAATTATAAAGTACAAATTAAGGATCACCTGAATATCAGGAATATCACGACTTAACCTAACCAATCGTCAAGGGCGTACAGTTGACCTAACCGGGCATTCAATTTAATTTATTATTATATTTGGTACTGTAAAGCAAAAAACAAGAATACATGAGGGTTCTGATTATCAGGTGATCCTAAATTAATATAGAATTATTATTAATATAGAGTAGGAGATTACAATAGTCTATAATATTTAGAGATTAGCTAGTTAGAGAAAATACAAATTTATGGGTAACTTATATTATTAAGCTTTGCTTTCTTCGTGAATGTAAAATATATTTTATACAATTACACTCTGAAACATATCTAATTTTAGCGTGCAGTGATAACCAATTTGTGCTGTAATAATTTCAATTTGTGCAGTGATAAATTAGGTTCTATATCGGATATAGAACCTAATTTATCACTGCACAGATTTTCAATTTATCACTGCACAAATTGAAATTATTACTGCGAAATTGGTTATCACTGCACACTATGCTCTGAAATGAGTATAAATTATCATAAAGAGTGTGTTTTCTATGTTTAGCTTTCTATAAATATAGATTTTGTTTTTTAATAAAAATTTCAAAATTGCAAAGAATCATTAAGAGAATCGGCTAAATTTGGCTGATGCCGATGCCAATACCGATTAATTGGAACACCACTAATATATATATATATATATATATATATATATATACAGGGTGGGCCGTAAGTTTCCATACATAGGAAAAATAAACATTTTTTATGGACAACCATTTTTATTTATATAATATGCTCTACATGGTTGCCATTGTTTTGAAAACACATTTCAATACGTGTTCCCCACTGTTGATGAACACGCATTAGCACAGTTGACGTTACGCTTGTAATGGCGTTGGTGATACGTTCCTTTAGATGATTTATGTCTCGTATCTTTTCCTGATACACCATGGCCTTCAAGTGCCCCCAAAGATAGAAATCAAGGGGGGTGAGATCTGGGGATCTGGGAGGCCACTCCACAGGACCACGCCGACCAATCCAAGCATCCGGAAACTGCTGATCCAAATACCGACGCACGTGAAGACCAAACGTTTAAATTTTCCTATGTATGGAAACTTACGGCCCACCCTGTATATATATATATATATATATATATATATATATATATATATATAACCCAAAAATATTAAATCAATACCGACGAATAAATTAACTCAATTTAGAAGTGCAAACGTATCCGATATTAAAAATAGACAAAAATCGTATATTAAAAATCCATTAAACGATTCTTCATTTCATTTATTTTATCTTATTATAAAAATGAAAAAGAAGTAAATATATTTTATTTTTCCGTCATATCGAGCGTCGGAATCCTCCCCTGAAAAAAAGAATTTGAAGTCTGCTCAAATTGTAATTAGAGACGCGAATGATTCTGAAATGGAACTATTGACATACCTAATGAATAATACAAGAGTCCTTTAAACTATTTTCTTTTCTACAAAGTAAAAAGAGGATTTCGCTAAAATCGTGAATATTTTCCTTTTGTCTGAATCTGAGCGGAGAGTAATTAATTTCTTAAACTCTAATTGCATTCTATTCGAGCAGATAACCACGCTCAAAATGCCTCACTCTTTTTTCACATGCCCATTCCACCACACACACACCATACATATATATATATATATATATATATATATATATATATAATATATATATGCAATGAAAATGAAAATGAAAAGGTTTATTGGCAGACTGTATTATTAATACAATGACAGTTCACATACTAAGGATAAAAATATATACAATATTTTAGAAATAATACAGTAATGTCGGAGTTAAGTGGAGGTACAGACAGACGTTTTCGTACCAAGAAGTCCATAGCTTAGAGGATAAACGGTAGGACTCATGGATAGCTTGGATAATCGAGTTGGTTGATTTTTTAATTCTTTGCATTAGACTGTATTCAGCACGTCTTGTTACCTCTGGGAAGCTCGGGACATTGCGGGTAGCAAACATTTGCGAAGCTGAGCTTCTCCGGGGTAATTTATGTAAGTCTAAAAGACCTGTTGTACAGCAAATTTAGGGTTCTGCCAGAACCTTTTTTATAGTTCACCCAGAGTTGCTGTCCGTATATATTACTGCAGAAAGTACGAAAGAGTCTTTAGCTTCACTTGTACAGAACCGAAAGTTTCTTATAGTCATATTCGCTTTAGCACACAGGCTTCGAGATTGTTTTCTTATATCCGAGTCATCACTCAAGGAGCTGGTAATAGTTTGATCCAAATACTTAAACTCTTGTACTTCCTCAATTACTTCACCTTTCATTTTAAACCTAATGTCAGCTGGCTGATTATAGCTTTTAGGATGAAATTGCATAGCCTTAGTTTTTGTAATATTAAAAAAGAATATCATGTTTCTGCGAATACACTTCGCAGACTTTCAGTAGCCGATCCAGACCTTTAACAGATGGACTTATTAACACCATATCATCGGCATAAACTAAGTTATTTATCCTTGTGTTATCTATACAACATCCCACTGTTACCTCATTAAGTGAAGCAATTAATCCGTCAATATACACATTAAACAGCATACAGGAGAGCAAGGAGCCTTGTCTCACCCCGCAAGAGGAGCCTAACGGTAAAAGATTGGTGGTAATACCAAAATTTCAATAAATTTGATATGTACATAGGAACCTTCCTGTCTTCTAGTTTTTTAAATAAAATATTGTGGTTTACTCTATCATATGCCTTACTTATATCTCGGAAACAGCTATAAATAGTTGAATTACTGTCAGTGTATTTAGATATTGTTTCTTTAAGTACATAGATACACAGGTCAGTTGAGTGAGACCTTTTAAAACCAAACTGATTAGGAGATGTCCATAGGTAATCATTTAATCGGAGTAACAAGAGTTTTTCTAGTAGTTTCGAGAAGCAGGAAGCGACAGCAATAAACCTGTAATTATTGCTGGACAGAATGTCTCCATACTTATTTTTGACCAGGGGCAAGATATATACCCTCATGAACTCTGCAGGGATATGGCTATGAGCAAGCTTGGCTGATAAGAGCAATGATATATGCATACATACTACGTCATTGACACAGTTTAAGTGCTCATTCGATAGGTCATCTACCCCTCACGCAGAATCAGTCTAACTCTTTAATTAAATTAACCTCTTTACTATATATATATATATATATTGTTACCAATTTATGATTATGATTTGAATTTTAATGGCCCGTTTGTAGCCATAGTTTAGATGCGTAAATCGGTACTATAAGGAATGATGTAATTAGGTATTAATTAAGTTATTAATTAGATTGATTGATAGATTCAGTTTTCTTCCTTTATTTTACACAAAATAAATTGATTCGTATGATTTAAGAATGCGACTGAATTGTTGATTGTTTACATTGTAAATACTTGTAATGTGTATACTTGAATTGATGCTTACAATATGACAATTAATAACGCGCGACAGATTGATAGATTCTTTATACATGTAAAGTTAAGTGACTGATATTAAAAGGCCAATGGGGCCTTGCACGGTGATGTTTACATGATGGTAACGCGTGGATCACTGAATTGCCTTGGAGGCGTCGGGCAAAGCAACGAGGTCCCGCCTTGAGTGATCTCTGGTGATGTGACGTCATCTTTTGAGCGTTTGGTATGACGTCATCTTTGTCGAGTTTGATTTAATGAGATATATCGCATTGTTGATGGCATGGTTGCTGAAAGTTGCAAAGATGATTGCAAACGTCTCAGTTGTCCACTACATATATATATAAATATATATATATATTTTAACTAGTTACATGAATCTAAGCCCTGTAAATATACAGTATACAGTATATGGTTTTTTTCTTCATTTTGTTAGGGCTTACACCGCTGATATTGATACCGATATTGTACATGGGCTTGCACCGCTGATACTGATACCGATATTGTACACTGATATTGATATCGATACATATAAAAATGAATATTTTGATAGCATAAAGTTTACAGTTTACTATTAAAGAGAAAGAAATCTTAGTAAGGTAGTTTTTAATTACAAATTTGTGAGGTTAGTAATAGCTATATAGCTATGTTTTAATTTTAAGACCTTTATGCCCCATTTGGGAGAATAATTAATAAAGGCATTACAACTTTTGGTGAAAGTTAATAATAGTGGATAATTTTTGGTTTTATTTTAAAAAATTAAAATGATCAGTGAATTCCAAATAGCCTTTTATGCCATGAATAAGTGGTTTTATTAAATAGAAATTGTAAATTAACCTAGAAATAATATTTAAACATGGGACAAGTTCGTGTTGCTTATAGACTCATTATGGCTCTTTTCCAAAATCCGGACCGTTGTTTATACTTAGGAAGTTACATTATTATTATTATTATGTGGTTTTGCGTGCTGTTTTTTTTTTTTTTTTTGAGAAATGAAAAATAAAAAAGTTACAGCAATTTTTATTACCATTATTCACATATATCGACCTAATATTATAAATAAAAATTACTGTAACTTTTTTATTTTTCATTTCTCCAAAAAAAAAGAATAACTTTTTTGAACTCAGCACGCAAAACCACATAAATAATAGTGTAACTTTCTACATATTAAAAAAGGTACGGATTTTGGAAAAGAGCCCTCATTATATCTGTATATAGATATTTAGGCGATTAATTATATTATCCGGAAATCCATATTGGGCTCCAAATAAATCTAACCTAACCTAACCAGAACTGCCTACCTAACCTAACTTACAAAAACACACTTACATGTGGTTGCATGCTCTGTTCGGCGATTTATTTGGAGCCCAATATAGATTTCGGCTACAATAATTAATCGCCCAAATATTTAAATATCTAGTGACTATACGCTATACGAACTAGTTCAACGTTTAGTATGGGAAAGCAAACATTCTAAGGAAATTACTCTAACCTACAAAAAGCCACTTACATGTGGTTGTATGCTTTATTAAAAGTTTAATAAGCAATTTATTTTTTTTAATAAGACAAAAAAATTTCCACTTTTGTTAACCTTAACTCAATTTTTTAATGTTGGGAGGGGAGTGAAAGTAGATATTGTTATTACCAGTCAATTCATAGTTATAGCTCTAGAGGCGAAAGTTTAACAAGATATAGGGCCTAGGCTATGCAAATAAATAATTATCTTTGGACGAATGGACACAAAGTTTTGTAATCCCTCAAGATCCTATAATAATTATTGAGTGAAATTTTTTGTTTAATGTAGCCAAGAAGATTTGAATCATCTATCTCCCTATGGTTTAGAAATCTTGCTATATAATATATCCTATGTAAAAGCCTTAAATCTAGTGGCGTACCGATTAATCGGCATCGGCATCGGTACCGAAAGAATCAGCCATTTTTTGTCATCGGCATCGGCCAGATTATTATTTGAAATTTTAAAATTTTCATTACAAAACAAAATCTATATGCATAGAAAATTGAACATACCAAAAACACTATTTATGATAATTTATACTCATTTCAATATAGAAAAATGTTTCTTAATAGTGTGAGTAGCGCTAATCTTATGAGAGGCTGCGGTGAAATGCCTGTGGGAGGGACCAGGTAAAATGCTTTAATATCAGTTCCTGAAGTGAAGAGGTTAATTACAGAGTTAAAGATGGTTCTGCGTCAGGGGTAGATGACCTATCGAATGAGCACTTAAAATATGCCAGTGACGTGGTGTCTGCATATCTCATTACTTTTCTCATCCATGCTTGCTTATAGTTATATCCCTGCAGAATTCATAAGGGTATATATCTTACCCCTTGTCAAAAATAAGTATGGTGACATTCTGTCCAGCAATAATTACAGGCCTATTGCTGCCGCCTCCTGCTTCTCGAAACTACTAGAGAAACTCTTGTTACACCGATTAAATTATTACCTATGAACATCTAATCAGTTTGGTTTTAAAAGGTCCTACTCAAATGATTTGTGTATCAATGTATTGAAGAAATTATATTTAAATATACTGACCATAATTCAACTATTTATAGCTGTTTCCTAGATATAAGTAGGGCATATGATAGAGTGAATTACAATATTTTATTTAAAAACCGAGGAGACAGGAAAGTTCCAATGTACATATTAAATTTATTGAAATTTTTGTATTCCCACCAATCTTTTACAGTTAGATGGGGCAATTTACTATCCAAATGTTTTGGTTCCTCTTGCGGGGTGAGGTAAGGCTCCTTGCTCTCTCCTATATGCTGTTTAATGTGTATATTGATGGATTAATTGCTTCATTTAATAAGGCAACAGTGGAATGTTGTATAGATAACACAAGGATAAATAACTTAGTCTATGCCGATCATATCGTGTTAATAAGTCCTTCTGTTAAAGGTGTAGATTGCCTGCTAAAAGTCTAAGAATTATATTTGCAGAAACATGATATTCTTTTTAATGTTACAAAAACTATGCAATTCCATCCTAAAAGCCCTAATTAGCTAGCTGATATTAGATTCAAAATAAGAGGTGAAGGAATAGAAGTAGTACAAGAATTTAAGTATTTGGGTCAAATTATCACCAGCTCCCTGAGTGATGACTCATATATAAGAAAACAATATCGAAGCCTCTGTACTAAAGCGAATATGACTCTAAGGAACTTCCGGTTCTGTACAAGTGAAACTAAAGACGCTCTTTTTCGTACTTTCTGTAGTAATATAATATATACGGACAGCAACTCTGGGTGAATTAAAAAAGTACTGGCAGAACCCTAAATTTGCTATACAACAGATCTTTTAGACTTCTACATAAATTACGCCCGAGAAG
Organism: Bathynomus jamesi; assembly: GCA_023014485.1. Taxonomy (NCBI): domain Eukaryota; kingdom Metazoa; phylum Arthropoda; class Malacostraca; order Isopoda; family Cirolanidae; genus Bathynomus; species Bathynomus jamesi. The sequence continues at coordinate 130,552 of JAJOZX010008606.1, read as the reverse complement.
CTCAGCTCCCCAAATGTTTGTGACCAACAATGTCCGACCTTCCCGGAGGTAACAAGACGTGTTCAATACAGTTTAATGCAAAGAATTAAAGAATCAACCAACCCGATTATCCAAGTTATTCATCAGTCCTGCTGTATGTCTTCTGAGCTATGGAATTCATGGTATGAAAACGTCTGTCTGTAGCTCCACTTGACTTTGACCTTACTGTACTATCTCGCATTAATTGTATTTCTGTCCTTTACATATTTGAATTGTCACTGCATTCTATTGTCAGTTCGTATTATTAATATTTGTCATATGGACTATGGTCTGCCAATAAACTTTTTCATTTTCATTTACATTCACAAAAAAAGGCAAAGCTTATTAAGTTAAGTTGCCCATAAATTTACATTTTCTCTAACTAGCTAATCTCTAAATATTATAAACTATTGTAATCTCCTACTCTATATTCCTAATAATTCTATTTTTAGTTGTACTTTAAAATTTATGTATTAAACTATTTTATATGTTGACTTCATTTTAAGTATTCTATTGATTTTATAACCCAAATTTTATAGCCATTTTTTTTTATTCAAATTGGCTACCAGGGACTTGAAATTTTAGTGCAAAATTTTGTTGTTGACGACATTGTCGAAGAAAGAAAATACCTTCAGTATAAAGAAAAACAGTTACTTTAAGTATCGGTATTCAATTTATGAAACTAAAATAAAATTATTTTATCATTTTACTGAGTAATAAAACTTCTCAACATCATTTTAGCAACGGTATATGAGTAACAAATTCTGGTACTGTATATTGTAGAGTGAGCTAAGGTAAAACATGTAAACAAATTTGAAATGTAAAAATATGAAAATTGAAAGTTTTCAGTTAGATTAGTAAAATTTATGAAGGGATATGAAAATAAAAACCCACTCTAATAGACAGAGTTTATTTCCACAACAGTTTCGACTCCCACTGGCATCCTCCTCGAGGATGCCAGTGGGCGTCGAAACTGTTATGGAAATAAACTCTGTCTATTAGAGTGGGTTTTTATTTTCATATTTTGACCTTCACGTAGAAAAAAGTGAAGTTTTTTGCATTTTTTATGAAGGGAATTGATTTTTTAAAATATAGACAAAGAATCTGCATCGGGATCGGGATCGGCTAAATTTTGGAATCGATATATCACTGCTTAAATCTTAATTGTTATTTAAAATTTGTATTTTATTAGACTAATACTCTAACAACTGTTTTTTCTCAAATTTTCAGCATTACCACAATCTTTAACTCAAGTTCAAAATTTTATTTTTTAAGCTTAGACCGTTAACTTAGTTTTGGGCTGTAGGTTAAAAATTTTTATCATCGTGCCTTTACAATCAAAGCTTTTAAGTCCATTATGGGAGTATTTGGAAGTTTGCAAAAGCAATCTAAGTTAGGCAAAATGTAAATTATGTGACACTTTAGCTTCAAGAGGAAGTGATATCACTCAGAAAATGACAACATCCATTTTGAAATCGCACTTAAGAACAAAACATGATAGTGTTCATAAGAAACTAGAAAAAATTTCTAAAAGTGCTCAAGATAGTGATTCTTCTCAAAGGCCATTGATCTCTTACTGTCTATCTAAAACTAGGAAAGAAACTAAAGTTACGGTATTATCGGATTCAAATTCAATTCAGGAAAGCCCAAACCAGCCTAAAGAAGTTGAACCCTGCTCTCCTTGCTCTAGTGGCTTTGGCAATATTTCAGTAGAAACTACTCAATCGAAGCCATCTAAGCACTTACTCTTACTGTAGAAGATTTAAGTTTCCAAAGACTTCTCCATCAGTTAGAATCAAAGTACACATGAAAAATTAAAAGAAAAAGCTTGAGCGAGCCTTAAAAGCGATGTTGATTATATCAGTTTGACAGCAGATGGCTGGACTGCCAGCCACTGCTTAGAATATTTTTTTGACTTGACTATCCATTGGAGTGATGAAGAATTTAATGCTAAATCTGCCATTCTCCGAATGATACTCTTTTCCAGGCTCACATACCAGTGCAAAAAATTGGGAATTTTTTCACCAAGTCACTGGAAGATTGGAAGATTCCAATTGAAAAAGTACATATAATAGTTACTGATAATACAGTTAATATGAAGGGAGCCATAGCAGTTAGTAAACTCGAGGATGCTTGTTGGGATGTGTAATCCATACATTGTATCTTTGCGTTCAGAAAAAATTATTTAAGCAGCAAAGAACTACAACTACAAACTGCTAAAATATTGCCACTCATTTTCACCAATCAGGTTGTTCTAGGGAAACTTTAAAGAACATTCAGAAGCAATAGGTCTATCAGAACATTCAGTCCTTCACAATGTTGCCACGAGATGGAATTCTAGTTTCTACATGTTTGAGCGATTAGTAGAGCAACGAAAAGCAATTGTGCTCTTTAGCATGACGAATAAAATTAACTACTTCATTGACAACTAGTGGACATTTGCTGAATCTCTAGTTGCTATTCTACAGCGGCTTGAAGGAAAAACAAGAAATTTAAGCTATGATAATGCTACTGTACAACCTCACTTCCCATTCCAATCGTAGTTGGAAGTATTTTGCCAGCAATGTGATTGGAATGAAGACGATCCTTGGAGAACTGAATAAAAATTTTAAGGAGCGATTCATGAATTACAAGAAAAACTAAACTAGTCATGGAAGCTATTTTCGATACTTGATTCAAACTGAAACAGTTTGATAAAAAAATCATGATGAATTGAATATTTGCATGACAGTATGACAATATAGCGATAATATGTTAAAATTAAAAGTTTTAATAGAAAAGTCCAATCTTCTGATGGCGCCAAGAATGAAGAAATTGGATTAGAAAGTGAACGTGACGGGAGCTATATATAGTCCATCAAGCAGAGAGACAGCTTCGCCAATAAAGAAACTGAAAAAAAATGATGTGTGGGAATTTTTTTTACAAAGAACGTCATATTTGCCCTCAGTAGTATGGGTGAAAAATCGCAGAGAGGAAAAGAGGGGAATGCCAGTACCAAAAGGGTGTCACACCCCAAAAAATTAAAAAAAGAATGTAGAGTAACCTAACTTAACCTATCTCTCATGCACCATTCTTCTCCTGATATATATATATATATATATATATATATATATATATATATATATATATACATATACACACGCATATATATGCGCCTCGGTGGTGTAGTGGTTAGCGTCGCTGACTACGAATCCATCGGCCCCGGGTTCGAGACCAAGTGACGGCAGCCGGCGCGCAGCAAAACACAGCTGTTCATCCTTCCACACAATAAAGAAAGTGGTTGGTAGATAAATGGGTAACCTAGGTGGCCTAGTGGTTAAGACGCTGGGCTGCTGGTGGGGCGTGGTTCTGATTCCACGTTAAACTGTAGGTCTAAGGTGGAGTGAAAAGCGTGACCTTCGTCAGAATGAAGAATTCGGGCGGAAGCTAACCAAAGGTTATTAATATATATATATATATATATATATATATATATATAACCTATTGTTTCTACCTGCACCTCCTCGTCGTAAATGTATTTTTTGCAATCTACTTCATACGCTGGGCTGCTGGTGGGGTGTGGTTCGGATTCCACGTTAAATTGTAGGTCTAAGGTGGAGTGAAAAGCTTGACCTTCGTCAGAATGAAGAATTCGGGCGGAAGCTAACCAAAGGTATATATATATATATATATATATATATATATATATATATATATATATATATATATATATATATATATATAACCTATTGTTTCTACCTGCAACTCCTCGTCGTAAATGTATTTTTTGCAATCTACTTCATTTAATGTTTTTCCTTCTTTATACAAAAACACAAATCTAAGACACACTTGATCTTGGTTGATCTTTATTTTGCAATACAAGAAGTAACCTGAACGTTAGTAGATTCATAGAGAGGAAAAATTATCTTCTAATATACAGTCATAGTATTAGTTAATAGTTAGAAATATATTTACATTATATAGGCTGAAAAATAAAATATTAAAAATTAATATTTGGCAGGTAGACCAACTAAAGACAGTTATGTTGTAGCCTGCAGCGACAATAATTAGTTTTGGTAAAATTTAGTAAATTATTGTTACTTTCGTGAAATAATTTTCATATATATATATATATATATATATATATATAATATATATATATATTCACTTTCTCGCAGATTATCGAGAATATGTGGGGAAAAAGGAAGAGATATGTTCTGTGTGTTTATTGATTTTAAGCAGGCTTTCGATTCGGTATGGAGAAAAGGTATGACGAAAGTGCTGGAATGTTGGGGAATAGAACAAAGCATAATTGACACAATCAACAGTTTATACGAACACACAACAGCAAGAGTAAGGAAAGACCAGATCTTAACGGAGCGATTCAGAACAACGGGCGGAGTGATACAAGGGTGTCCGATGTCCCCCCACCTCTTCAACATGTTTATAGAATGGGTGATGGCGATGGCACTGGAAAATTGCCATACAGGTGTTAAGATCGGTGGGGTGGAAATAACAAACTTAAGATATGCTGATGATATAGTTCTACTAGCAGAATCGAAAGAAGATCTCCAGAGAATGGTCTCATTGACAGAAGAACAATGTGCCAAATACAAGCTAGTGGTTAACAGAGAGAAGACAAAATGTATGAAGATTGGACGCCTGAGAGAAGTTTTAGACATACGGCTGGGCGGAGAAAAAATAGAACAGTTGGATGAGTTTAAGTACTTGGGAGTACACTTTACTACATACGGAGGCACAGAGAGGACAGTTCAAGAGAGAATAGCATTGGGACGAAGATCATTTGAAAGACTAAATAAAATCTGGAAAGACAGGAACATCTCATTAAGTCTGAAAATCAGACTATTAAGAGCAATAGTCATTCCTACGGTATTATACGGTGCAGAGTGTTGGACGCTGAAGAAGATAGAGGAAAAGAAACTGCTGGCATTTGAAATGAAATGTTTAAGAAGGATATGTAATGTGCGGTGGGAGGACAGGGTAACCAACGAAAGAGTGAGAGAAATGAATAATGTCAGAGACTCGATATTAGACCGGGTAAGAGATGCACAGAGGTGGTTTGGGCATGTACAAAGGATGGACCGGGAGAGATGGCCGAAGATGGTGCTGCATGGACGAGTTGAGGGCACCCGACCGAGGGGACGGCCGAGGGAAACGTGGCTTAGACGTTTCCGCAGAGCAAACGAGGAGCGGATCGTGCAGCAGCTGACTCACATGGCGTCGGACAAAGGGACGTGGAGAGGATGGAGACATCGAATGTGTGACCCAACCAGGAGAACTCCGGACGGGACTTAAGTAAGTAATATATATATATATATATATATATACTGGGCTAAATAAAGAGGAAGATATACTGTATATAGTGACGCTCATAAGTATTTGTACAAAGAAATATTTCGGTTATATTCGTCCTTAGCTTTTCACCATGCATAGGATAGTCATGAAAAGTTTACCGTTCCTTTGGAAAATTTTGACAAATAAAAACATTAGTTTAACTCCAACGTATAATTCGAGTTGAGGTCTTGTCTTGGATGTTTATTCTCAGGGTATGATGCGTGAGTGCTGTTTCCCTGCACGCACGCACAAACAAACAAACACGGAGTCGTGAACGGCTAGTTGGATTTCGGGGCGCGGACGGGCTGGTGGGTGCGGTTGGTACGACGTGGGCGGGACGTTTCCTGGTTCCAGGTGTTGCTCAAGGAACCCTGCGAGGCTATAGTAACCCCCAAGAGGCTAAGCCATCCCTAGATATATATTATGAAGTCTTCCTTAACCCGACCTACCCTTACGTTAGGTCACTTTAACTTTCCACTACCTCTTCAAGTACATCTCGTCAACAACCGTGAGGACCTTATGACGTTAGCTCCCCACCCTTGATTTATCTAGGGGTGGCACTAGGCTTTGCTAGGCTTTGTGTGGTTGCGGTCAGAGTTTGGAATGGGCTTTTATTAATTCATGTTAAAACCCTTTTAAATCACCGTTCTATTTATATTGATTAAAATACGAAAATTATGATAAAGATTAGTGTATAATTAAATTATAAACAATGGAAAGTGGGTTTTGGTCCCCACAAGGTCACAATGCTGTCTGTATCATGTGATCTCTGAGTGTTACCAATGGGTCAGTCAAAGGATGTGTGCGTGTGTGTGTGTGTATGTGTGCGTGCGTGCGTGCGTGTGCGCGCGCGCCCGCCACCTGGCTGGAAGTAGGTGATCTTGGGGATGCAGAACAGAAAAATAATAATAATAATATTCATCAATGACTGACTGCGAACGAGGGGAAATAGTAATAGTAATAATCTATACTGTAAAAAGGAAGTACTGTCAGTCCATCCGTCCCTCTGTATTCCGGATTAATTAAAATACAGTGACATCATAGAGACGTCATAAAATGGGCGGAGCTCTAACGCGTGCTTTTCACTCTATGCATTTACGATTCGGCAAACAAAATTAAATTTTTTTTAAATAGACAAAAATTTGAATTTTTAAAAATGTCTTTATCTCTGTCTGTCTATCTGTCCCACCCTAAAACACGGAAAAGGCTCCTCGAGAGAAAAATTATTAGGTAAAAGTTACTTGAACTTCATGTAGTTTCGTGTAGAAGTTGGAGTTTCGGCAGGTACTTCAGCGGGAACGTCAATAGGAGCTTCAGTAGCCTCAGCATTGCCAGAGGCTTCTTTTGCAGTTTCTTCCAAGTTTGGCTCTTCGTCCTCCTCAAAGTCTTTCATGAGAAGGTCCTCATTAGTAGCCTCCTCTTTCTTCTTCCTCTTCACAGCAGAAGCTTCTTCAGCCTCCTTCCTCTTCGCTGCTTTGATCTGTTTCCTGCTGTCTTCGAAGTCTACAGAAGACGTCTGGATTCCTGAAGCTTCGGAAGTCTTCACTCTCTGGTAGTACAGCCACTGAAGGTCGGTCCAGTTTAGGAATCTTCACCTCCAAAGGACAGTTACAGTTCACATGGGCCTTGAGAGAGCTTCCTGAACATCCATTCCCCTCTGAGCCGCAAAAGAAGATCTGATGCTTGCAAACGCAGACTTCACAGAGTTTATCCAGATCAGCCATCCTCTTCTCCTGGGTAGCAGACTTAACTCTCCCGTTCACAATGTCTGTCATCTCCTTCCATTTCAACAAGATCTTATGTGAGAGCGATTTTTCCGTGATTGTCACAGGTGGGGAGAACTTTACATTCGACTTCCTCCACTGAGTCATCACGAGTGAAGCCAGCTCGTCAGTCATCTCTCGGATAGGGTATTTAGACCTTTGGATGTCATGAATGAGGAACTTTTCCTCCTGCAGACGAATCCCTCTCTGAAGAACGTCTCTCCAAGTCGGCACCTCGCTGGGAATGAACTCCTTCCCCGGGCCCACAACATCCGAGAGATTTGAACCTGACATTTTCCTGGTTTTGGGGGCAGATTCGGACATCACGTCTAGTCGGTGCTTATTCTCGCTCTTGTCCAATCTGTAACAAATTCATATCAGTATGTTTAGTGTTCTTTCGCCATAAATATAGACAAGGAATATAATTTTAGGTTATAATCAGGGTTGCCAACCGGCATTTTTAATTACCAAATTAACCTAAATTTGGTAATGAATATTTATTTCGGTAATAGAAAACTGAATTTGGCATTGCAAATTTAAATTAAAATTCGTAATAATGGTGTAACATAAGCTTAACCCTTTGTCATTCAGTACCATTTAATTTTAGCGTAGGTTCATTTTTTTACTTGAAATATGCATAGGAGGTGTATATATAAGCATTTTTAGCAATCTTTTTTTTGTAAGAACATTTCTAAATGAAATAATTTATGTGTCCATTAGTCAACAAAGGTCTAATAAGGTAATTAGTGGGTGGTAGTTAGTACTCTCTCTCTCTCTCTCTCTCTCTCTCTCTATATATATATATATATTATATATATATATATATAACAGTACATAAAAACAATCGTAATGAAAAATTCATTTCATGTATCCAATTGGACACACGTGTTATCATAGATAGAAATTTACCCTATGAAAACTTTGTGTCCATTTCGAAACGAACTTTCAATAAAGTCTTTTCTTCACAGTTACTAAAAATATTACTAAAACAAAGTAAACAGGGAGCTTCCTTAATACTTCTAGAATTAAATTATAGTCAAAACAAATATAATAATGGTGATTAAACTTAGGAAAATTACAAAAAAACTTACTGAAAAAAATGGCGTCCACTCACTTCTAATTCACAATTATAACGCGTAATTGCTCAGAGCCATCTATTGAGAGAATGTTGAACTTCGCCTTCTGTGTCCAAATGGTTACAAAGATTCAAATGGAGTAGATTTTTTTTCTTACGTATGTATGTATGTATTAAACCTGTGTAAGAGTTAAGCAAAGTTAATGTGTCTAAATGCCAACAAATTACGACAAAGGGTTAAAAATATGAGGTTGCGTTCAATTGAATATTCGGTATTTCAACATAGAACAGAAAACCGCAATTTTGAACATGATAACGCGATTTTTGGGAAAAGTTACAGAAAAGAAACCACCCTTAGAATTAAATTTTACATAAAAATACATATTAGCCAGTGAAATTCGGACTCGGAAAAGTATGATATGCCCTAATGGGCATTGTGACGGAGTTAAACAAGACTCTTGAAAAATCGTACCTGACAAACGTTTTACTTTTTGAAGTCGTAAATATAGACACGTCTGCATGCACATTGAAGTTAAAATCAACGCTTAGTAGAAATATTAAAGATAAAGAGCCGTTCACAATTGTGGCTGAGGGCCGATATAGCGCAGCTCTCCAAAGAGATACCTTTCACGAGGCACAACATGACTTGTCCAGCTTAATGTATCAGTTGAAGATGGAGAAATTGGGTGAAAGCTCTCCACCTCCAGACATGTGCTATATTTACAGTAATATCGTAGAGCACCAATTTGTTGGGGACATCCAGGCGCGCCTGCTGCGCATTGCACACATCCCCAACCATAGAGGGAAAAGTTTGAGCATTACATATGACAAGCCCCATTTTTTGAATGTTGCGACTAATCTGTTAACCAACATCTCGATATATATAAGAACGATTGAGGGAAAAAATTTCCCATTCGGTGATGGGAGCTTAACAGTGAAACTACACTTTCGCCGTTTATAATGACCCGAAGGCTTTTCACAGTCTATCGAGGTGTGAGATACCAGCGTGGGAGTGGGCTTGGCTCCATTTTTTCATCCATACTACGCACCGCTGTCCCACTGTTGAAGAGGGGTACCAGGTACCTAGGGAGGAAGGCGTTACAAACAGGTTTTAACGCGGCAGAAGATATAATGGGTGGAACTAAGCCTAAAGAAGCTCTAAAAAAACATTTAAAACGTACGCGGGACGAAATCATCAAAGATGCAAAGAGAAAAATGCGTGGTGGGGGAAGGAAGAGATCTGCCAGGAAGAAGGGGTTACCATTACGTGGCGCTAAATTTAAAAGGAAATCAAAAAAGAAGTGCTCTAAGCGTATGAAACCTATGGCTGATCATTTTTTTAACTGATATAAGCTGAGGACACTACTTTCACGAATCATAGGCTGATTACTAGTTGTCGAGAGAGGTGGCACTATTTCTGACTCGTCATGACGCGTTTCATCCATCCGTGTAGTTCACAATGCTGTAAATCGGAACTGTCCCTCTTTGATATGCCCCCACTCAGGTCTCTATTGAGCATAGCGACTTTATTACAATTAACCCTTTAAACACAATTAGTTCGCCGAGTGCCCCTATAGAATTCGTGATACCCAGCTCAGACCCTTACTTTTTTGACCCGAGCTGCATGCACATGTACGCTAAACTGCGTATAGCCCATTCTGATGGAACGGATTGCGATCATAGTTACTCAGCGTACCCTAAAACCAACTTTTTACATTCCATATTCAGCCAGTGTGAGGTGTCTTTAAATCAGGTTAACATCTCGGCAGGAACGGGGTACTATCACCTACGAGCCTATCTGGAAAATGTCCTCAACTTTTCAAAAGAAGCGAAGGATACCTTTTTAACAACCTAGGGATATTACCATGCTAAAGATGAAAATGGTATAAAGGATAAATTTAAAAATCCTAAAAAAAAGATATACGAATGTTTTGGACGTCTTCAAACAGATTTCACATTCCAGGAGAAACTGCTTATGAATGGGGTGGATATGAAGTTGAAGTTTACCCGCACGATTCCTGAGATATGCATAATCTGGGGTCTGATTAAGAAGAGGGCGCGAAACCCGTTGTGATCCACATAATGGAGGCGTATTTGCGTGTACGCCGAGTGAAATTAAGTTCGCCAAAACAAATAGAAATTGAGAAAGACTTAACACACGCCACAGTAAAATACCCAATTCACAGGGTACAGATCAAACTATACACGGTGCCCGCTGGGTTGGCCTCGAAGCAACTAGAAAACTTGGCCCTTGGAGTTCTACCTAAAAGGATATTAATTGAAATGCAGGATCACACCTCGACGAATGGAAAATATAAAAAGAGTGCCTTTAAATTCGAGAATTTTGGCCTTAAAAATATAACCCTCTACGTAAATGGCATCGCTTTGGGAGGGACTATGACTGTTGATTACTCATCAGACGCTGTGTTCCCTCTCTGCGCGAGAGCTTATAGTAATCTGGCTCATAATACAGGTGCATGTGACGAGCTTGGGTTCGTTGTAACGCAGAAAGAATTTGTCGAAGAATTTAACATTTATTCATTTGATATTACTCTTGACTTTTCTGCTGGCGTGAATACGCACTTAAGTCCACAACAGAGTGGAAACATCTCAGTCAGATTGGAATTTGCAAAGCCTATAGACGCGACTATAAGTGTGCTAGTTTACCTCGAATCACAGGCACTAATAGAAGTTGATCGTTTCAGGAACGTGGTGACAGACTTTTAAAATGGACACGAATACACTCCAGAGAGTAGTGAAAAGTGACCGATTCACACGCTCCAAATTTATCGGTTTGTTTGCGAAGAATGAAATATTGAAGTTGCCAACTACGAGAAACTGGTACGGGATTATCGTCAACACCGACATTGTGGGGAGTGAGGGGATTCATTGGTTTGCAATCTATTTTAAAAAGAGGGAAAGAATGTACTATTTTTACTCACTCGGCGCTCAGCCCTGGAATGATTCTGTGGTTGCGAAGTTTATCGAACAGACACACGTACCTGAGATTGTATGGAACCCGTATCGCCTTCAAGGATATTATAGTAACACGTACGTGATGTACACCCTCTCATTTCTCATGCACATGTCACGTGGGAAGAGATTTATAAATTTTTAAAAATTATTCCATTTGTGCAACACTGAAATGAATGATAAAAATATATGCAGACAGATAAAAAAAAGGTTTCCATATGTTTCCACTGTATTGTGTAAAAGTGTATATCTATATTGTGTAAAGGCCTATTTGTACCCGTTAAGACTTATTTAATGGACACTGGTTCCGCTTTGTACATGTTTTCTACCATTTAATAAATTAAATGAAAATACAATGTGTTTTGTTCTTAACCCCCCAAAAATACTTCCATTAGTTCCCCGATAACCTGGCACTCGTTGGACCGGAGTGAGCCAATACCACGACCTCTATGTTCAGATCGCTGGTTTGGTTGTGGGGTAAACCATCCATATCACTTATTCCCCTTTCATCAAAACGAAAAATAGCTATAACACCCTCAAGTTCCGCATCGGTCCTATAAAGTTAAGTAAAAATAAATTAGTTTAATCAAAGAGCTACAATAAGAGAAAATACCACGAATTTTAAAAATTATAATAAAAAAGCAGATATACGACCAGTTTTCAAAAGTATGAGTGCTAAGCCAACGTCTGCCGACACCGGGTCTCGAACCCACAGATAATTCTAAAAAGTTTTTAATATTTCTAAAATCCTACTGCGGTGCTGTCTTTAAATTATTGAGAAAAGTATTATTAAAGCTTCACCATATATATATATATTATATATATATATATATATATATGCCGAAATGACCACGAAGGAAACAGCATAATTAATAGCAAGTACACTAATTTACAGCTCAAAAGGAAGATTAGCTGGGTGTCTAAGACATCTCAGAGAATAATTAAAAGCGAGTACGCTAATTTACAGCTCAAAAGTAAGATTAGCTGGGTGTGCTGTGCTCCGTCTGCCTGCAACGGATCTCGAACCCGCAGACAATTCTTAGTAGTTTTTAATATTTCTATTGTAAGTTTTTATTATTTCTAAAACCTTAACGGGGAGCTGTCTTTAAATTATCGAGAAATGTATTATTAAAGCTCCACCATATATATATATTATATATATATATATATATATATATATATGACGAAATAACCACGAAGGAAACAGAATAATTAATAGCAAGTGCACTAATTTACAGCTCAAAAGGAAGAGAATAATTAAAAACGAGTACACTAATTTACAGCTCAAAAGTAAGATTAGCTGGGTGTGCTATGCTTCGTCTGCCTGCAACGGGTCTCTAACCCGCGGACAATTCTTAATAGTTTTTAATATTTCTAAAATCCTACCTGTACAACTTTTTGTAAAATTTTAAATTATCAAGAAATGTGCAAATAAAAGTTGTCAGACGCGTTCGCTCGCTTGCAATTTTGATCCACTTAATGAGAAAACCTGGCAGTATGAAAATTAGTTTAATATATCAATGTTTAGGGGTCGCGCACAGTGAATTAATAACCCTATTTATACCGGGGTGGGGCCATATGATCTGGTTTATCAGTATATATGTCATATAGCCCCACCTCGGCTGTTCTTTTCGTTAAAATACCCTGGAATACATGGGTTAAGATTTTCTATACGAGGCTCTCTATTAATTGTTGGTTTCTTTTCTTCCACAGGTGGTTTGCTTAATGAAAATGGCGACTAAAGGTGCTAAGGAAGTGAAGAAGCTAGCTGATGAAATCTGGTTGTTGGGGAAACGAATCCCACGGTTACCTGGGACTAAATTGCCCAGCCGTGGTGAGTTCCTCAGAGTCACTTTCTATTTACACAAATCGGACCCTGAGCTCAAGAAGTGTATAAAACAAACTGCAACCACGATTTCCGAAGTCTGGGACAAGGCGAAAATACCAACGATCACGCCTTACCGGATCATCGACAAGCTCACCAAGCTCCACCAGGAGTACTATGGCCTGCGGATAAGAGCAAACAGATCCAGTGGGAAGGCTGTTGAAGATCGCGAGAAGTTTGTGATGAGTTTGGAGGATCTATTCGACGTGGCACATCCGGACACGTTGAGCCTCATCAAAATCAAAGAGGACAAGGATTTTCTCACCGCTCAACGCCGGCCAGGACGCCCTGGAAGCATGGACAAGAGATGGTGTGAACGGGAAGCGACGAAGAGGAAGAAATTCGAGCAGGAGGACCAGCGTCGTTTGCGATCATTGGAGGAGCAAGGTGCATTGACCTCGACGGTCTAACTGGAGGACTCATCCTCTTAGGCATTGGAGTCATCATCGGAGAGCGGGGAATCGTCCGGTCCATCTCAAGTTCGAGGGGCGACAGGAGGAGCGCCTCTGCCGAAGAGAGCACGCAGTTGTATCAGCGGTAAAGTGGCTTCGGCTTTGGACAGGACGCAGATCAGTGATCGACAAGACACTCATGTTGTGCTTCCTTTTGTCGCTGATCTTGGTCACGATGTCAGGAAATTCGCCTTAAGCGCAAGTTCCATAAGGAGGAGGCGAATTGCTCACCGAAGATCCTGGCAGCTGAAGTAAAGGAAAGCTTTTCTCCTACAGTTCCCTTGACACTGCAATGGGACGGAAAATTGATGTCAGACTTGACCGGCAGGGAGAAGATAGATCGTCTGCCAATCTTGGTCTCCGGAAAAGGTGTAGAGAAGAGCCTTGCAGTGCCTAAGCTCACCGATGGGAAGGCGGAACAAGCAGCTACTGTGATCTGTGAGGTTTTGGAAGAATAGAACCTTAAGGACAGGATTACGTCACTGTGTTTCGATACCACGGCCGTGAATACAGGGATAAAATCTGGTGTTTGTATGAGGATTGAACTGATGCTTGGTCGAAAGCTTCTGCACCTCGCTTCTTGCCACCACGTTCTGGAGGTTCTCCTGGAGGCTGTATTCTCTACCCTTCTGGTGGAACAGTCAAAAAGTCCGGGACATCACGTTATTCCTGAACTTCAGGAATTGCTGGCCTGAGATCAATCAGGAAAAGTTCAGGACGGCAGCGGACGATGAAGCCATGGCAATCAGAATACGGCCGTGGCGAGATGATCTCATCCAGTTTGCTCAGGAGCTCCTTCAGGTTCAACAACAGCGGGATGATTACAAGGAGTTTCTGGAATTGGCGTTCGTTTTTCTCGGCTCTCTTCCTCGCGGACGCTCTTCCGTATCCTTCAACGCTCCTGGGGCTCTACACCGTGCGCGATGGATGGCGCGGGCAATGTATGCCCTGAAGATTTGGATGTTCAAGGAGTAGTTTGTTAGACTCTTGCGGCCGCAACGTCCTTCTTCCTCTCGTGCCCGAACCGCATGGGACTTCTTTGGGAAAAGCTCGGAGATTTCTGCATTTTCGTCGTCAAACATTACCTACGCGTCTGGTTCACAGCCAAGACAGCTTCCGCAGCAGCACGAATGGACCTCACGCTGTTCAAGGAACTCGCGGAACATGAGGATCCCATCATCAAGCAAGCTGGCACGAAGGCGATGAGTCGGCATCTATGGTACTTGTCTGAAGTTACAGTCGGTCTCGTTCTCTTCGACGACGATGTTGCAGATGCTGACAAACTCAAGATGGTCTCTAACATGAACTCTGTGGAAGGATCCCTCGAGCCCAGCCCTCGTGTGTTGGCCGTCGCAAGAGACGTCGTTGCAAAAGATCTTCCGGACTTCTTCACCTCCACAACTAAGAGGATCTTCCACCATCTTGAACTCGATACTGCGTTCTTGTCAATGCCCCCTGCGGCCTAGATAACATCAGACGGGTACAATCTGGGGAAGGAACGGGTCGGGAAGTTCCTCGTGACTAACGACGCTGCTGAAAGAGGAGTGGCCCTCATCCACGAGTTCACGGCAAAGGGGCGTACCAAGCACGAGGATCAGCTCCAATACATGATCCAGGTGGCAGAGGATCATCGGCGAGCGTACCCGAAGACAGTAAACAAGAAGGACCTTCTTCGCTGAAAAATACTTTCTTTCTGAAGGCTTTTAGTTCTTTTCATGCAATTTCCGAGTATTGTTTGTCAATTTCTTTCATTTTGTTGGTGTTCACGTAGTACGGGGAAACCAATCCCAGAATATAATATATAAGTTTAGCTGCTTTGTTTCCAATTATTTTACAGTGTTCATTCAAGTTTAAGTTTTTGTCAAAGTAAATGCCTAGGAAATTGAAATGATTAACATGTGTTGTGGAATTACCATTAATTCTGAGGTCTGGAATGTGGTTGCTATTTATAGGTTTTTGTTGAAATGTATTTTATAGTATATTTTGTTTTATTAAATTATCTTTTTTTCAATACATCCTTAACAAAGTGTAATAGCAAAATGTATTTTTATGAATATAAAACACGAATTATGTCTTCATATGCTGTAATGTTTTAAATATTAAGTTAAACAAGACATAGTTTTCATAGACTTACTTCCCCTGAAAATAATCAGTACGGGGAAACCAATCCCAGAATATATGTAGTATGTAGTGTACAAACTTTGTAGTGGATGCGCGACCCCTAAATAAACGGCTACTCAAATCAAAATTTGTCTGTGATGTTTTCTCCTTCAGTGGCTTAATTGAGAAAGCGAGCTAAAGAAATGGACCAACTTCAGGTTTTCTCCCTTATGCAGTGACTCACGAAGGAAACAGAATAATTAATAGCAAGTGCACTAATTTACAGCTCAAAAGGAAGATTGGCTGGGTGTGCTAACGCATCTCAGAGAATAATTAAAAGCAAGTACGCTAATTTACAGCTCAAAAGTAAGATTAGCTGGGTGTGCTATGCTTCGTCTGCCTGTAACGGGTCTCGAACCTGCAGACAATTCTTAATAGTTTGGGTAATTTTAAAATCGAACCTGTACAACTTTCTGTAAATTTTTAAATTATCAAGAAATGTGCAAATAAAACACCATATTTATATATACACCGAAATAACCACGAAGGAAACAGAATAATTAAAAATATTTTTCAAAACGCATTTATTGTGGCCTTTTATAAGTTAACACTGATTGAAACGTTATATACAGACCGAGAATAAAGCACAAACTATTTTTCAAAACAATTATTATGGCACTTATTAGTTAATTAACAATGAATGAAACGAAAGTAGGATATATTATGTCCCGGTTAGGTTATATTATTATAAACGAGAAAGAGCCCTGACCGATATATAAATATTATGTCCCTGGTTAGGATATATTATTATAAACGATAGTTGGATATATTTTGTCCCGGTCAGGTTATATTGTTATAAACGAGAAAGAGTCCTGGGCCGATATATATATATATATATATATATATATATATATATATATATATATATATATTATGTCCCGGTTAGGTTATATTATTATAAACGAGAAAGAGTCCTGGGTTTAATTTTTTTGTTGTAGAAAAACTCAGAATAAAGCTAGGTTAGGCACTTATAAGTTAACACTGAATGAACCGCAGAATATAATCACAAATTAATTACTTACATTTTAATATCGTCTTCATTGAACGGTTCTTGCATTTCGTCACAAATTACTGAAACAACTTGCGTAGATAGAAGTTCATTCCGATCTGCAGGGTTGAAAAGGTGGAGGGCAGCTGATGGGTAGAAATCTTGATCTTCAAACAAATCGGGAGAATTGTAGAGCGATAACTGATTCATAGTGTATATTTGAAAAGCACTAAACGAAAAAAACATACGAACTGAGGCTCTGAGATGAACTGTCCCTTTTTATAAAGGGGGCTTGTGACCAACCCACAACAAACGATTCGCGAGCTTCCTATTGGCTATCAGTGAATTTTGGGCAGGGCTTAACATGTAGGCCTGCATAGCGGCCAAACAGAGGTCCTGGGCTCCGCCCGCATGGGTGTGATTGGCTGCCCCGTGAAATCTGGGACTTGTCAGATATCCCCATTCGTAGAGAGAGAGAAACGCTTTGTTTTTTTTATCTTGTATTCGACCGAGAGAGAGGGTGAGAGCGAGCGAGAGGCAGCTGAGGATGGTATGTGAATCGGTTTATGGCTCTGAAATATAAAAGTGGAAGGTAATTACCCATGAAGAAAAACCATCAGGGCGCGAACTTCTTCAGCCCTTCGAGACATTTCCTCCTATCTGTAAAAGTATATTGTATCGCGGAATTCTTATACGATACAATAAATAAATTTTAAAAAATAATCAACGCCTCATCATGTGACTTTTCAGAGGAAATTGAAGACACGTGTGGGTGAAAATAGAGCGAATTATGGTACCCCTCTAAATTAGCTTCGTAAAATTTATTATGCCCTGTAAATTAAATCGTCTGGAACTGGAAATGGTTTTTAAAAAAATATCACCTCATCAGGCAACTTTTCATAAAGACTCGTTTAATTATCGCTATTTAAAACTCGACCTTCTCATGGCTCGTATAAATAATGACCAGATGCTGACAGTCATATAATTTAATGGTGCATGCCTTATCTCGAATCTTGGAAACCAGAGAAACAGCAATAAAGAATTAGATAAACAATATATATATATATATACATATATATATACATATACATATACATATACATATACATATATATATATATGAGAAGTTCAGAATGGAAGTGAGAGGGTATTTATAGCCTCACCTACAGCAATGGATTTAGTGGAGCATGAAGTCCATACATTTATCGTATTAAATTTTTGTTGTTGTAGAAAAACAAGAAAAAGTTTGAATATCAGATGTTTCAAATTTTATTTTTAAATGTGAACGAAGTTAAATATAACTGCATTTCATCCGCTTCGTCTAGAACTAACATCTTGATGGATCGTGTTCTTAACTTTCTCCTCCGTATCATATCCAACACTCTGCCTGGAGTGCCTGAGACGACATGCTGACCGTAGTCAAGACGTCTGCTATCTTCTCCTAAATTGGTGCCACCGATGCAGGCGTGGCACTGAACGTTCATGTAATCCCCAAGGGCAAGGATGACCTTTTGAATCTGAACGGCCAATTCTCCTCTGGGGGATAGAGTGAGAACTTGTGTTTCTCTCTCACATTGAAGTCTAATGTTTGAAGAAAAGACAAAGCAAATGTGGCCGTTTTTCATGTTCCTGACTGTGCTTGAGCAATGACATCTCTTCCTTTTATTATGGGCTTAATAGCCTTTTGCTGAATTGCTGATGGCTTCTCAAAACCATATGCATAGATTCCTCTTAATAGATCTTCTCTTAATCCCATATTATCAAATGTGGGGATCACATCCACCTCTTCACTAGTCTCAAATTCTACATTGCTTAGATCAACGGGCACTACTCTTCTAGGGCTTACGTCTGCCATGATTTCTGTTTTTAAAATAAGATATTTAAATTAAAGCGTTCTTTACAAATCAAAAGTTCTTGGGCTATGCTTCGCACTATATATATAATTATATATATATATATATGAAGGAATTAGCGGGTTTTACATTGATATAAAATAATTTAAAAGAATAATTATCAGAATTGGGAGAGGCTGAGTTAATTAATGCAATTTGACGTGAGTGTTAATTATAAATTTTGCGCGCACTTGTACTAATTTTTTTATAGTTCTCAGAATTTTCTTAGATGAACTTTTTTCCGGAACTGTACATAAAAGTGAGCGCGCGAGAGGGAGAGAGCAAGAGGGAAGGAGGGAGGGAGAGAGCGAGAGAGAGAGAGGGAGGGAGAGAGCGAGAGAGAGAGAGAGAGGGAGAGAGCGAGAGAGAGAGAGCGAGAGAGGAGAGAGAGAGAGAGAGAGAGAGAGAGAGAGAGAGGGGAGAGAGAGAGAGCGAGAGAGAGCGAGAGAGAGCGAGAGGGGGGAGAGAGGGGGAGAGAGCGAGCGAGAGGGAGACTGGTTACCCATTTATCTACCATTCGTGAAAGGAGATTTACATTCCACAGTTTAACACGGATCATTAGGTTACCCTGGCTACCAACCGTGGAAGGACGCGCCGCAACCGGGTCTCGAACCCGACGCATATAATCCTGTATTCGTAATATTTTATGGGGGTATAGACGGGTGTGTACGTGCCAAAACGAAGTATACACTGTGCCAACTGGATGATAATGCCTGGAGGCACTGGCTGATTAGGGGCCTATAAGATAGCGTCCGCTCGGATGAAGTCTTAATATGCGCTTGGCTCCTGTCAAGCGAACACCTCTCTTCCTCTCTCTCCTTCTCTTCTCTTTCGGGATAACTCCGCCTCCAAGTTGCATAACCCTTGTTGCTCTTGCAACAACTCCCTTCCCCTTGGGGGGTTGGCACTGGTGCCAAGGGGGGTTGGCACTCTTGCAACATTGATCAACATTTTCAATTGCATTGCACTCTCTCCTTTTGCGCCCACACTACTCAGTATCTATGAATTACCCGAAGGGTAATAACGACCAAAAATATTCCGCCAAAATACGGGGGTATTTTTGCTACCCGCACGAAGAGAGAACTGGAAAATATGTATGATAGTTCTATATATACGCAATACGCATGCACACACAAAAACCGCGCAGGCGAACTCCTGCAGAATTACGTTATGTTTTAGTCTTAAACCATGAGAGTATCAGTACTTTGTCCAGCCTATTTTTAAACACATTTACACTTTGGCTTGAAACAACTTCTAAGGGAAGTTGATTCTAGATATTAACTATTTTACAAGAAAAGAAATTGCCGCACATAGAGATCCTAAATGTCTTTAGTTCCAGTTTAAACCCATTATTTCTTGTCGAATTGGCATTAAATGAAAATAAGTTCCTGTAGTCTACCCTGCCTATTCCATTGAGCATCTTGAAGACTTGAATAAGCTGAACGCCAACCTCCTGGTCTCTAAGGCAAACAGATTTAGGCGCTCCAATCTCCGTTGGTATTTTTGCATTCTCATTGAAGTGATCAATTTTGTAGCCCTTGCTTCTACCCTTTCTAATCTTTCTATATCCTTCCTAAGGAACGGAGACCAAAACTGCGCACAAAATTCGAGTTGAGGTCTGACTAGTGAATTATAAAGAGACATTACAGTCTCCTTGTTCCTAAACTAGAACTGTTTTTTATATAACCTTATATTTTTAAGGCCTTCTTTTCGACTTTCGTACAGTGTTTCGACGGTTTGAGATCGATTACTGATATAGACTTCTAAGTCTTTCTCCAGATCGATCTCAGTCAAGTTCCTTTCCAAGAGAGAGAGTAATCGGTCTTCGGGTTTTTATAACCTGTGTGCATTACCTTACATTTGTTCAAGTTGAATGGCATCTGCAAAGTAGCAGACCATTCGCCCAAGCTGTCCAGATCATTTTGAAGCTTTCTTACGCCCTCCTCATTACCTACACTACTTCCTAATTTCGTATCGTCTGCAAATTTGGAACTTGTACTTACGAGCCCGACGTCTACAGTATATCTTTAATATAGATGATAAAAAGTAAAGGACCCAGAACGGAATCCTGTGGGACACCACTGGTGACGGGTGCCCATTCCGAAGCCACTCCATTTATCACCACTCTCTTCTTTCTATCTTTTAATCAATCTTCAATCCAGTTGGAAACGAGTCTGGTGATTCCTCGTTCACTGACTTTAGCCATCACTCTCGCGTGAGGGACTTTGTCAAAGGGCTTTTGAAAGTTGAGATACACTATATCTATTGTCGTACTTGCATCGTGTAGAGTATGCATATCATGGAAATATTCTAACAGGTTTGTCAGAGACGATATATATCACCTAATCCATGTTGAGAATGAAAAATTAAATTGCTAGATTCAAGGTGATACACAATACGTTCTGTAATGATGGATTCCAACAGTTTGCCGACAATTGATGTTAAACTGATCAGGCGATAATTACAAGGATTTTCCCTATCACCCTTTTTAAAGAGTGGTGTTACATTTGCTAACTTCCAGTCGGTTGGAACTTTCCCTAACT
The DNA here is from genome assembly GCA_023014485.1 of Bathynomus jamesi. Classification (NCBI taxonomy): domain Eukaryota; kingdom Metazoa; phylum Arthropoda; class Malacostraca; order Isopoda; family Cirolanidae; genus Bathynomus; species Bathynomus jamesi. The sequence goes on along the minus strand of JAJOZX010008606.1, from coordinate 109,469 downwards.
CGATTGATTGTTTGAATATGGTTACTAAGTCGTCAGCAACATTGTAGCTAACCACTTTTAATACCCTTGGAAGAAATAAGTCGGGACCAGGTGATTTGTATTTATTCATTTTGTCAATTAATTGCTGTACTTCGTCTCTCGTAAAACTTATTGTCTCTACGGGCTGGTCACCGTCATACATAATCCGAGGGTTTGGCACTTCAATTGAGTCTTTCTCCGTGAGGACTGTAACGAAGAACTCTTTATCACTGAATTTTAGTACGCCATTTCTACCTTTTAGGGGACCTACAGAATTTATAATTGGCTTTCTGCTATTAACATGGGCAAAAAGCTCTTTTGAGTTAACTTTGCAGAGTGAGGCAACTCTAGCTTCTTCTTCACGCTTGGCTGATCTAATTAAGGACTTAATCCTTCGACGTAGGTTTATATAGTTTTCTGAATTGGTCTGCTCGAGATATGACTTCAGTAGTTTGTAGGCTCTATTTCTTTCAGTAATATCATTGCTAATTTCGTTGTTAAACCATTTCGACTTCTTTGTTGACAAGGAAACTATTTTAGTGGGTATAAAAGTGTTCTATAATACTCTAAATTGATCCCTATATGAGCTTCAGGTGACATTGACACTTATTAGAACTTCAAATGTGTCTAAACTACTTCGGAAACTTTCAAAATTTACTCTGGAGAAATCCAGTCTTTCACGAGTCTTTTCGAGTGTATTAATTGGAACCCTGAGGTCAAACCTAATCAAATTGTGATCGCTGTTACTCAAATTTTCACCAATAGTCAGGTTAGAGACTAGGTCATCTTCGTTCGTGAATACGAGGTCTAGTTTACTATAGCCCTTGTAGGACCGTCAACCCACTGACTTAATATATTATCATCTGCAAATTCTAACAGTCTTGAGCCCTCAGCAGTTTTGTTTTCCCAATTTATATTACCATAATTAAAATCACCAAAAATCACACTAATCTTATTATTCACTAATCTTCTTAATTGGTTATACAAGTTTATATCCTTATCAACGGGGTAGTGAGGTGGCCTATATACTAGAAGATGCATTACTTTATTATTTTGGTTTAGATCAATTCCCAGCATTTCATGAGCAGATACGATATTACTGTTTACCGGGTGCAGGAAGTCACGAACATACAAAAGTACACCGTCGCCTTCCCTTCCGCTCCTATCTTTATAAAACATTTTGTAACCTACCATTTCAAATTCTCCTATAAAGTCCCTTGATTCAGAAGGAATCCAGGATTCCGTTATTCCTATGATATTAAAGTTCAGTTTTGACTATCGCTATAAATTCCATTAGTTTTTTTCTAATTGACCTAGCATTGAAGAACACAGTTTTAAGAGATTTTAAGTTGTTGCCTCTCCTAACTAGCCTGAGTCTTTTCTCGAAGCAGGTAAATTAACTACTGGATGAACTACTGGCGGAGGACTATCTGCTGGGGAAGGACTGACTGCTACTGGATTAACTATTGGGGGAGTAGGATGAACTGCTGGGGGAGGAGGACGGACTGCTAGGGGGGAGGACGGACTGCTGGGGGAGGAGGACCGACTGTTGGGGGAGTAGGTTTAATAATTGGAGGAGCAGGATCAATTGCTGGTTTGGGGGGGTCCTAGTTTAAGAAGATTAAACAAATTTATGTTCAGTAAATCACCAAACTACTACTTGCCCTTTTGATTAAAATGTATCCCGTCGGAGCCAAAGTATTCCCCGTTTCCAAAGAATGTACGCCAAAAACCAACAAACTTTAGGCCTTTTTCCTCACATATGCGTTTAACTCTCTTATTTATGCTAATGGCTTTACTTAAGTACAGTCACTAGCACGCATTCGTGGGAGAATCCCTACAATCATTCCCATATCTGTTTTTTCTCTAACTTTGTCGGTTAGGACCTTGAACTCTTTTACAATGGTCTCTGTCTGCCCTCCTGTCCTTCACTGATAAACGTCATTGCCACCAATATGTACAATAATGGGGCAACTTTTATTCTTGATATTAATTTTGACTACTTCCCTATTTATTATCTGACTCATGGCACTTGGAAACCATCAGATTTTTCCATTGGTCACGCGTCTTGCTCCGAAAAAGTCCCCTTGATTCCTGACCAGAGAATCCCCAATTAAAAAGGATTCCTCCTCTTCGTCAGCAAGTAAGTGAAACCTATTTTTTAAGGTAATTGGTTCTAAATCCTTGTGTTTTGGTTTCGAAGGTCTTTTATTTTTGACCACTTGGAATTCTTGTTCCTTCGTCCTACTTTCCGGAACACTCACTGTATTTTCCAAGCGGGCCACGCTTTGTTCTAAATGGTTAACCTTAGAGTTTATATCTGATGATGCGTTTATTGTGATATATATATATATATATATATATATATATATATATATATATATATATATATATATATATATATATATTATATACATATATATATATATATATATATATATACACATATATATATATATATATATACACACAGAGAGAGAGTTACAAGGAGTTACAAGGAAAAGAAGTACCTCAAAAGGCCTTGCGGCCCATACCGAGGAGGTACCAATGGCAACGGGTGCCAGGGAAAATTTTCTACACACTCAAATAGTGTGCAAGATTTGGTCTAACCTTTTCTTGAAATGATCCACAGAGGAACTGTTCACAACTTCTGAAGGTAACCTGTTCCACGTGTCACAGATCTTATACGTAAAGTAATTCCCACACACACTAGTCCTAAACCGTTTCAAATCCAACTTCCAACCATTGTTGCGAGTTGGGTTATCATTTAAACTAAACATGCTTCTAAAATCGACATCGTTGAACCCGCGTAAGAGCTTGAAAACCTCGATCAGTTGACCGCGCAGCCTCCGAGTTTCCAGCGAAAACAAGTTCAGGGCGCGTAAGCGTCGATTGTAGCCCATATGCCTAACGGAAGGGATTAACTTTGTGGCCCTCGCCTGCACTCGCTCCAGCCTCTCAATATCTTTCCTGAGGGTGGGCGACCAGAACTGCACAGCATACTCCAGGTGCGGCCGAACCAGGGAATTGTACAGAGAGAGCACAATCTCCTTGTTCCGAAACTGAAATTGCCTCCTGATATAACCCAACAGCTTCTGGGCTTTCTTTTCCACCTCTACGCACTGTTTGGTAAACTTAAGGTCGCTGCTAATTAGCACACCCAAGTCCTTTTCCAAATCAGTCGCCTCGATATTACTCCCCAACATCGAGTAGTCCGACTTGGGATTGGCGTAGCCAATGTGCATCACCTTGCATTTACCCAAGTTAAACGGCATTTGCCATTTTTCGGACCACTCTCCTATCCTACCTAGGTCCGCACGCAGTTGCTCGATCGCTTCGGGCGTCCCAACATTGGCCCCAAGCTTGGTGTCATCAGCGAATTTGGCGATCCGACTGACGATGCCACCGTCGATATCATTTATGTAAATGATAAACAACAGTGGCCCCAAAACGGAACCCTGAGGAACCCCACTAGTGACCGAGGCCCAACCCGAACTAACCCCTTTAATTACAACCCTCTGCCGCCTATTCTTCAGCCAGTTTTCAATCCACCTACCTACTTCCCCACCGATACCCAGCGCGCGCACTTTCGCCATTAGCCGGCGGTGAGGTACCTTATCAAAGGCTTTCTGAAAGTCGAGATAAAGTATATCAATCGCCCTACTCTTATCATACTCACTCAACATGACGTGGAAAAACTCGAGCAAGTTGGTGAGACACGACCTATGCCGTCTAAACCCATGTTGGGAGTCCCCAAGCAGCTTGTAGGAATCCAAATGGTCAACGATCCTATCCGCTATTATCCCCTCTAATAATTTACCTACAACTGAAGTGAGACTAATGGGACGATAGTTCCCTGGACTTTCGTGATCCCCTTTCTTAAAGATAGGGGTCACGTTGGCTTCCCTCCAGTCACCAGGCACCTGGCCCGTCTCCAACGATTTGTTGAAGACTGTAGCCAGGTGGGGAGCCACCTGGTCGCGCACCTCCCGCAACACTCTGGGGAGAAACTGGTCTGGCCCAGGAGCCTTAAATGCGCTCAGTTTGTCTATTCTATCGGCAACGACTGTCGCGGTACACCGAACACTATCCAGGCCAGCACCTTCGTCCCTGACGCCTGGCTCAAGGATGATGCGGATGTCCTCCCTGGTGAACACTTCAGCAAAGTACTCATTAAGCATATTGGCGATGTCCGCGTCGGAGGTCGGCAGAGCGCCGCATCCGCATCATGCTTCTAATGGGCTTATTAATATAACTGAAGAACTCCTTAGGGTTCCCCTTGCAGATGCTTGCCACCCATAGTTCTTCGTTACGTTTCGCTAGCCTAACCTTCGCCTTCACTTCCCTACACAGGCGGACATACTCTTCAGTGTTCTCGAGGGAACGATTGGTCTTTGGCCTCCTATACGCTACTTTCCTATTTCGGATAGCCGAAGCGATGTCACGATTGAGCCACTTAGGCTGCGTTGAAGCAGGGGTGACCCGTTTTGAGGGTATGGCAGCAGACTGCAGCACCATAAAATCGTCCCGGAATGCACTCCACACTCCCTCAACATCGCCGCCGACCTCTAACCCCATCTCACCTACGCTATCCCGGAGGCTAACAAAGTCCGCCCGCCGTAGATCGAGCTTACTGCCTCTCGAGTTACTACGCTTCACCCGAGGGACGCACACACGAAACCTAATCAGACCGTGATCACTCCCGCCCAACGATTCGTCAACGGTGAGCCCAGTGACAAGGTTGTCTTCGGTCGTGAATACTAAGTCTAGAACGCTTTCGCCTCGTGTAGGCTCGTTGACCCACTGAGTGAGGAAGTTCTCATCAGCAAAGTCAACTAGCCTCCTCCCTTCAGCATCAGCAGTCCTGTCTTCCCACTTTATGCCGCGACAATTGAAGTCTCCTAAAACTACACACACCCTATCCCCTAGCAGGCTACGGAGTTCAGTGTACAGGGTTGTATCCTCCTCGAGGAGGAGATGCGGAGGTCTGTACACCAAGATTAACCTATAGTTCGTCCCTCGCACGTTCAGATCGATGCCAAGCAGTCAACCGGACTCAACGTGTCCCTGACGTATATTAGTACCACCCCCCCTCCCCACGGGTGCGGTCTTTGCGAAACATTCTATACCCGGGAATTTCGAACTCCCCAACGTAGTCCCTACGATCAGTATGAATCCAGGACTCGGTGATAGCAACGATATCCTGGTATTCTGATGCTAAGAGCACCCGTAGCTCGCAAAACTTATTCCCAATCGACCTAGCATTGAAAAGCATTGCACGGAGGGAGCCTTCCCTATTCTGACCGCCCCCTAGCACGACCCGTTTCCCGAACAGCCAGGGTTGTCGGGAGTTGAAGAACCCCTCACCAACGAGGGGGCAACTTCCGCAGGAGCCTGAGCCCCCTCCAACGTGGAAGGAGGGTCACCCACCTGTACCTGGACGCACCCTTCAGTTGAAGGTACGTCCGCCACCGGCTCAACATCATCTCTCCCCGGTGGGGGCCCATCATCTCTCCCCGGGCTCGACCTCACCATTCTGTATAGGTGCCGGTCGAGCAGCGCGCTAGCACACCTTTACCCTTGTCATTGAGGTGGACACCATCCCTCTGGTAAAGGTCCCACCTACCCGAAAATGCGTCGAACGGGTCAATAAACCTCACGCCCAGCGGGACGCACAAGTCTTGCACCCTCTCGTTGATGCCAATGACCTTACTGAGCGCGTGGTCACTGGCATTCATCCGCGGTAAAATACCCATCAACATTCCCCTGTCTGTCTTCAGTTTTAGATCATCCGCAAGAGACATGATCTCGGTGATGATCCCTTCTGTAAGACCTACCCTACCGCCTTTGAGGAACAGGTCGTTGCCACCAGCGTGGACAACGATCGCAGTCCTCCGACTAGCCACGCGCAGCTTCTCTACCTCCTTCCTTAAGTGCGCCGTTCCCCGCCCAGGTAAGCACCTTACCTTCCTCCCGTCCCGGTTTGCAGAAGCAAAGTACTTCTCCTGGCCCCTGATCTGCGAGTCCCCAATCAAAACAGTGTCTTCCTCCTTCGAGCACAGGAGACTAAAGCGGTTGGAGGTCCTGACAGGGGCAACTGGGGTCTCAGGCTTCGGCTTCGCAGCCTTCTTGCCCGAGACCTTTCGATACCCGTCGCCACCCATAGACGCACTTACACCACCCGACCCACCCCGACCGGCAGCTACATCCTTCCGTTTCTTTGGGCCATCAGTAGACCCCTTCCGACCCTTTTCCTTTATCGGCCCCTTCCCACCCTTCTCTATCAGCCCCTTCTTTACGCCCTCCACCTTGCGCCGCGGTTCCGTGCATTCCACGCGGGTCGCTGGCGATTCCTCACACTGATTTTGTACCCTAGCCCCGGTTGCACCTCTACCCTTTCTCCGCGGTCCCGAGCACTGTCCAGAGAGAGAGAGAGAGAGAGAGAGAGAATTATATTTATACAACTGTGGACCAGAAAGATAAAACGAAGAATGATGAGCGGATTTTAGGTCAGGAGAAGAATGGTAATTGAGAGACATGTTAGGTTAGGTTATTTATTTATTCCTTTATTTTCCAGTTTAGGTTAGGTTAAGTTACTCTAGATTCAAATTTGTATTTTTAGTTTAGGTTGCTCTATATTCAGTTTATTATGGGCGGTAGCGCCCCCTTGGCACTGACACTAGCACTGGCACTCCCCTTGGCACTGACATTCCCCTCTTTTCCCTCTCCCCAATTTTACTACTGTACCACTGCCTCGATGAAATAAGATTCCCAGTCTGGGGAGTCCATTAAGAAAAAAAAATCTCTACTAGTAGTAGTACACGCTTGGGAAAGAAAGTATAGGACAAGCCAAATGAATGGTAAGTATCTATAATTTTTTTTAAGCATTGAATTTCTCCTACAGTCTTTGTACCTCGTAACTATTTTTGTCTTGCAATTGCTTTTGTGTATGAGGAACTGTAATATAGACCAAAATATGTGTCATAGTGTGAAGCTTTTTATAATATATCTTATTTGAAGTTATTTTAATTTATATAAAATTGATAATAATCTGTTAAAAAAATAGTTATAGGTTTTAAAAACGTAAGTGTAAAACAAGTTAGAATTTAAGTTTATTTCTAACTAATGTATTCTTTTTCTTACAGCTTAGAGGAAGTCTCTGCATATTTAAGCCCTCCAGAGTTGTCTAGACATGAATGTCCTGTATAATGGTGGAAGACATATGTGCAGAAGAGATCTGAAGTAAGGGTCTGGGAGATTTAGTTAAGAAGTTCCTTTTTCCTACCCGATCTTCACTCTTTAGAGAGAATATTTAGTATGGAGGCAACATTTCTGAGGCAACAAGAAACAAACTTACGTCTCAACATGGGGGACAACTTGCTTTCAGTCATTATAGTTTAAGGCTATTTAATTTTGAATAGTGAATATGTGAATTTTTTATTTGAATAGGAAATAGGTCACTTTATAATTTTATAAATGAAAAGAATGAAGCGATAATTAATCAGACTTTTATTTTCATTGTTAACAAATATTTGAGTTTCCTTAAATTTAGTCAGTATGAATAAAGTTCAAATTGCTTTACCTTCAAAGTTCATGTTAAGGTTTTATACGTTATTAAACAGTTTTGATGAAAATAAGTTCTTTTTAACCTAATTCAGTAATATACAAACTTTCTGAAGATTGATATCTACCGCTATTTTGTTCACCGATACCAATATACTTAAACACGTGAAATGAATGAATGATGTAAGCCCACAAGGAAAAAGAAACAATTATTCAAAGGTCTTTCGTGCATTCAGCAATACACCTCGTCAGGGAATGAAGGGCGAAGGCAGGATGACCAAAATATCTACCTATGTATATTAAAACAAAAAATAAAATGAAGAGAGATTAGCACAAAGTTAACGAACACCGATTAAAGGCCAAGGACATTTTTTGTTAATTTTATACATTCCCGAACTGTTATTGAAATTATTTTTAAAATGGATGAAATCACATTCTAGAATATTCCTTTCAATTAACTTTAGTTTTGCTTCCGCCTGAATTGTTCATTCTGACGAAGGTCAAGCTTTTCACTCCGCCTTAGACCTACAGTTTAACGTGGAACCCGAACCACGTTCCACTAGCAACCCAGCGTCTTAACCACTAGGCTACCCAGGGTACCCATTTATGTACCAGCCAATTTCTTTATTGTGTTGAAGGATGAACAGCTGGGTTTTGCTGCGCGCCGTCTGCCATCACCGGGTCTCGATCCCGGGGCCGATGGATTCGTAGTCAGCGACGCTAACCAATACACCACCGAGACGCAATATATCCGTGTTTTTAACTTTAGAACTTTCCCACTTGATACTATGATTACATCTATGCATATACTCGTAGTTAAACAATGCATTAGAATTACTTACTGTTCTACACCCATATTTATGCTGTTTTATCCTGATATCTAAAGTTTTTCTCGTTTAATACATATAAACTGAATAACATTGTGTACTTCCGATCGAATACAAATTACCAACCGCATTATCGAGGCTATTCTTTATGAGGCGAAATGTAATTATTATAAAAATAAGGTTTAATTATATTATGTACATATACATACGAGTATACTGTGTATATATATATATATATATATATATATATATATATATATATATATATATATATATATAATAATTGCAATTCAAGCAATTTATTCCAGTTGAGTTTTTAATTTACATGCAGCATACGGAGATGTTGTGTGTGTGTGTGTGTGTATATATATATATTATATATATATATATATATATATATATATACAGTGGTGTAGTGCTAAATAAAGAAGTGAGGGAACGCATTTTGAAAGTGTTACTCAGATGCGGGGGGGGGGGACAATGGCGAGCGAGGCGAGCCCATACAACTGGGGGTCCGGGGGCACTGTAAGCCCCCCGGGAAATCTTTTGAAATCTGACCAATTTCAGGGATATTTTGAGGTCATATGCACTGGATATTAGGATATATTCCAAGGTTGAAGATGCAGTATTTCCAGTGTCATTAGATATACGACATCCAGTATGATCAATAAAAATAGCTAACAACTGGAATGATTAACTGAAAAAAAGTTAACAACTGGTACGCCGTGGTGACTGTTTCACCAGATCTTTATAGGCTAGCATTGCCTCAGTCGAAGTTAAAAGAAATGAAGCAGTTAATGATTCTTTCTCATATTTCTTCTAGGGGTGGGAATTAAAATTTCATGACGTTAGAGATTTGTAAGTTCGGATTTATTTGAAATAGTGAGGGAACGCCGTTCCGTCTACCAAAGAAAGTAAGGGAACGCCGTTCCCACGCGTTCCCACAGCACTACACCACTGTGTGTGTATATATATATAGATATATATATATATATATATATATAAAAATTATTTCACGAAAGTAACACGTGAAAAATATTTATGATGAATAAAACCACGAAGGAAAGGAAACACAGAATGGTGCTCAAGCGCTTTCGTCTAATGACATCCTCAGGAACACTGAAGTACATAAAGAGTTACAGCCTATATAGAGGTTAAAATATATATACATATATATACAATAAACGGAAAAAAAAATTAAAGGATTGTGGGAGGAGCATACAAATTTGTAAGGAAAAACTGCCGATTTTAGCACTTTGTCCGAATCCAACACAAGATCAAATGAATTGTTTCCAACCAATGTTATAGTTAATTAAAAAAAAATAATAAATTGAAAAATAAAAATAAAACTGGTAAGAGGAGCATACAAATTTATACTGGAAATCTGCCCAGGTTTTAGCACTCTGCCTTTCTTGTCTAAGTCTGATATATATAAAAATAAATTGAAAAATATTTATATGGAGTTTTTCGAAATTACTTACATTCCGAGAATCCTGGGGGTTGGCATCCCATGGTTGCGGTACGTCGACGATATTTTGTGTATCTGGCCCATGAATCGTGACCTGGATGACTTCCTCCTTCAGTTAAATGATCAAGTCCCCTCCATTAAGTTTACTTTAGAAGTGGAACAAGACAACTCAATCCCGTTTTTGGATGTGCGTGTACATAGAGAAAGCCCAAGTTTTAAGTTTAGTATCTATCGGAAAAAACAAGCAATTTGTCCTACGTACACTTTTACTCGGGACATGACACCCCCACTAAGAAGGCCATTTTTCCTTCAATGTTTCTCCGCGCCCTTAGGATCGCCAGTCCGGAATACATCGATGCCGAATTGGAAAAAACCAACGGTATTGGAAGTGATCTGTGTTACCCACCTGCGTTTATGGAATCTTGTCTCAACAAGGCAAAACGAACCTTCTTATCGTGTGAATAATAACACTCGTATTTTGTAAAGGATGAAAATACTAGAAATAGTAGCTAAAAATTGCCGTTTCTCTATTTTTTCACATATTAAAAATTTATATTTGGACGATTCAAATTAAACATCATGTCAACATTCTAATTCGAGTCAGAATGATATGGGCCTAATATAAGTTAGTGTTCTGTCACTCAGGGACCCAACTAGCCTACTTAAGGTCTACAGGGCTTTTGGTGAAATTAATGTATCTAAGTACTTTTTATTTTTATTTTACTACACAGATTAAATGCATATGCATTGACAGTGTTTTGTGTATTACAAATGTAACTAAACTGAAAGCCCTACAATACTAAATAGTACTAGGCTAGCTTAGTGATATGTGTGTATTATATATAAATATTGGCCTAACTAAGCAGCCTACTAAATGGTACTAGGCAAGCCACTGGTCAGATATAATAAATATTACAGTGAGTGAATACTTTATTCAGATGAAGAAATAAAAATACAGTGCTTTACGATGTAGTTGATGATGACTGATTTTTTATTTAATTAAACTCCGTTTTGAATACAATTATATATTTTTTGTGATGTACAAAGAAAGCCTATTTTATTTTTTCTTTTGTATTTTTTTATTTTTTATCCACTTAATATCAGTTATGATACAATTGTAAAATTTATGTTAAAGCAAAATATAATTCAATAAAAAGTTAAAGAATTCGAATATTTATATAACCTTGGGAATTCTGGGGAATTTTTGTTGGGTGTTCTTGGGATAATTAAAAATATAGAGTGGTCACACTGGTCGTCTGCCTGCAGGGCAGTGTTGCCAGATGGAATTTTTAAAAATCTGATAAATCTGATTAAAAAATCTGTAGAAATCTGTAGATTTATAATATTTATCTAAATAATAATTTTGACATATTTTTATTTAATTTACTGTCTTAAGGTATTATCAATGATAAAATCTTGTATAATATTTTCTTTATTTTTATAAACTTATATAAATATGGCACTTTAACATAAAAAAAAGTAAAGTAAATGAAAGTAAACAAATTGAATTCCGTTACTTTGTGACAAAGAAAATACCTTTTGGTTATTGCTGTAATAACTATAAGAACACCGGAATACTTCTTTAATTCATACACATAAATGAAACCAAAAAAAATCCTTTTTAGATTTAAACAGATAAATATCATTTTTTTCAACAAAAACAAAAACATTCCATGCTACCATGACGTAGAGGGAATATCAACCAATCAGCGCCGATTAAATGATTTAATCGGCATGTATATCGTAGTCAGAAGCGAGTCGACTCGACTTCTGAAACTGAATACCGAGAACATTTGTGTCCTATTGATTGAGACTGTAGGCCTAATATTTCCTTGTTGTAAATTTTGGAAGTAAATAATAATGATTGCTTGCTGGATTAAAAATCTGTAGATTATGCATAAATTATTGAAAAAATCTGAAAATCTGAATTGCTTCATAAAATCTGTAGATCTACAGATATATCTGTAGATCTGGCAACCCTGCTGCAGGGCATCAGTCTTTGTTGAGCGCTCATTGGAGACGGACGTCGCGCAGTTTTACGGACGATGTCGAAGAGCTCTTGGAATCTCATAGTGAAGAATTCAACACTGAAGAACTGTTGCAACTTGAAGAGCACAGGGTATCAGAGGAGTCAAATGAAGAGGAAGAAGAGATTGTCAAGACATTGACAATTGGAAATCTGAAGGATTTCTTCTGGCACTGGGAGATGAAGAAGGATGCTTTAGAAAATGACCCAAATGCAGAAAAATCCTCCAAAGTCATTCAAGAAGCAAATCAAGCCTTTTGTTGCTATAAGGAAATCTTAGCAAAGAAAAAGAAGGCTACAAAACAACCAACTCTGGATTATTTCTGCAAAAGAAAATCAGATCCACTGAAGTCTCCCCATCCATCAACATCAACAGCAGTAACTCTCCCTGATCTGCTGATGGAGGGTGATTCACCTACCAAGCAATAAAACTCCATCACCAAGCCCTACCCTTCATACTCAGCCAGCCACTTCATAATTTGGTAAGTACAGTACGTACAGCAGGTGGTCTGGAACGAATTGTCATTATTACATGTATTTCAATGACTCGTTAATCGTCGTTTCCTTAATCGTCGTCTGTTCATGGAACCAATTAACGACGATTATGGAGGGAGTAATATATATATATATATATATATATATATATATACACATTTAACTGCAATGACCACGAAGTATATTAATGTATAGAAACGACGTAAGTATAGAGGAGTGTTCTGCACACGAGGAAGAGAAATAACGAACAAATGAAAAATGAGGTGACCGCCCGGGAATCGAACCCAGGACCTTCCGATTGCCGGTCAGACATGCTGCCACTACACTACGGGCCTCGATCAGTCAGAAGTCGCAATTCTCCTACATAGGGCAGAAACCAATGCCTTGAGAGGGCACCCTCGCAATCGGAAGGTCCTGGGTTCGACTTCCGGGCGGTCACCTCATTTTTCATTTGTTCGTTATTTCTCTTCCTCGTGTGCAGAACACTCCTCTATACTTACGTCGTTTCTATACATTAATATACTGCGTGGTCATTGCAGTTAAATGTACATATTCACGATTTGCGAGGGTGCCCTCTCAAGACATTGGTTTCTGCCCTATGTAGGAGAATTGCGACTTCTGACTGATCGAGGCCCGTAGTGTAGTGGTAGCATGTCTGACCGGCAATCGGAAGGTCCTGGGTTCGATTCCCGGGCGGTCACCTCATTTTTCATTTGTTCGTTATTTCTCTTCCTCGTGTGCAGAACACTCCTCTATACTTACGTCGTTTCTATACATATATATATATATATATATATATATAATTTCCCTCTATCTATAAATGCTGCTAATTAATTAAATAGTAAGCGTTTGGTAATAACACTGATGGTGAAAATTAATTTAAATTAAATCCCTTGAAATTTTAATTAAATATTTTGTATGAACTTCTTTCCTACAGACGTAAGTATGAAATGAGTAGAATTAATATTACTTAAAAATTGGAAGCGGATCACAGTAAATAATTCTATAATTAATAAGAGTTAAACTTATGTGAGACGCTTCGACCGAAGTTGAAGTTGTTCAGTGTTTGATGAATTATAGTAAAAAAGATGATTTTAATTAAATGGGAACGTACACCACCTTTTCCACCCTTTTTGGAATCGATTCCATTCTTAATTCTATGACCAAACGAAGAAGCTGTGTCAATTGTTATCGTGATTCTAACCTGAAAAATTCTATCATAATTTGAATTCAATTTCGAATAAATTCTTCAGTTTTGATTCCGATTCAAGTTCTGACAGAAAAATAAAGCTTCAGTTCTATTAAAATCCCCATTAAAAATTCCAGTCCATTTTCGATCTCATTTCCGACCAAAGACCAAAGCTCAAATCCAGATATGGAAATTACGTGATTACGTGAGAGAAGAATTAGTGTATGTTTTTCAAGCAAATTTTTAGCTTATAATGTCATTGTATAGTACATATTGTAGAAGTCACTGATTCTAAATTTTTTTCAGATAAAAGGTGAGCTTGCAGCCGCCCGTAAAGATCTTATAGAAATTATTCGTATAAAAGTATGAGACAGTTCTCCCCTACATTACAAAAGGAATTAATTTAGTCGTACTTAACATGATAATGTTGGCAGCAAACAACTATGATGTGTTTTGTTCCAAAATTCCTAACAGTTGCCCTAGAGAAATCTGAAAAGGCTCCGTCTCGTGCTTTTCACCCGCACTTAATTTTAGTATTTTTCATTGACCAATTCAGAATTTGTATCCAAATCCCCGTACAGCTATAAAGAATTCCTAATTCGAATCCACACAAATAACTGTTAACTCGGTTCTGACTATGATCCCAAAAATCCCTCGATTCTGATTTCTGTTTCACTTCCTAAATTAAAACAATGGTAAAAAAAACTTTGAATCCGTCTCTGATTTCCGATTTACTCGGAAAAGAACCAGAAGTGATAGAAAACAAATTTTAGTATTACACGCAGAACTGATGAGATAGTCCTTGTGTCCTGAATTGAATGGCCTTTGTCCTTTACTCTTTTACTCTTTGCGCCTCCTCTTTAATGACTTGGTAACAGAAAACAGTACATAAGTGGACGTCATTTTATTTAAGTAGCGATCGATAGTAATAAGTAAATTCAGTTTGGAGTCACACAAAAGAAAGGTTCCAAACGAAACTGAAGTGATTGTAGAAGAAAAATACTAATTAAATTTTTGTTATGGAAAATCTCGAAAACTGATTCAACATTTCTTAGAAATTACAGAAAGAAAATATGGAAACAGGAGGGAAAATTAATGAAAATCAAACGGCAATTAACAGTAAAGTGACCGCCAGTGAAGTGCCAATTAAATATAATATGCTCAAAATGGGTTCCGAGTAACGAACGTGCCAACCTAACTGCTTGGATTTTGTCTAATTAATGAGGTGATAGATTTTTTCACTGTCAAAGCTAGAATGTCCTCTTGCAAAGAAACTTTTTTTGTATGTGTGGGTGAGGTTCGGGGAGGTGGACATTTGAAGGTTAGTTAACAAAGGTGGTTAAAGAGAAATTTAGTATATATGAAAAGGGTATTCATTCAAGGAACTTCTCCAGTTGTGGTGATTCTTCTTTAACACTGAACTAATGTTAGTTTGATGAAATACCATATAAATTTTATTATGCCATATTAATTATTACATAGCACCATATATTTATTATAACCTTAGATACACGCGTTAAATAAATAAATAAATAAGTAAATAAATAAATAAATAAATAAATAAATAAATAAATAAATAAAAAAAAATATATATATATATATATATATATATATATATATATATATAATATATTAGTTCGAATAAGTAATAATACAAGACAAATACTATAGTTTTTCTTTTTCATGATGGAAAGCCCAACGTGTGCACCGGGTTACTCGCAGAGAGGCCCCAAAATATAGCTTCCCTCACCAGCTATCTGCAAAGCAGATAGGATCCTGTCCAAAAGCTGGATCCTATCTGCTTTGCAGATAGCCGGTGAGGGAAGCTATATTTTGGGGCCTCTTTGCGAGTAACCCGGTGCCCACGTTGGGCTTTCCATCATGAAAAAGCAAAACTATAGTATTTGTCATTTATCATTACTTATTCGAACTATAGTGGATGTAATCTCCCAGAAGAGTTCCTTGTTCCATGCACGGTCTGTGTTTAACATATAAGTTTCTCAGGGGACCATTCAGAGTTTGTGTATATTAAACGGACGTGTTATGTGCCTTGAAAAGTGGACGCTCAATGTCCCAGTTGAGGTTTAAGTTTTGTTTTTTGGCTAAAAATAAAATAGTTACCCCTTTTTCTTTGATGTATTCAATCCGACGTGAATGCAACGAGTTTCTTGCGTATATTGAGATTCTGAATGTAGTAGGCTAGGTGTAAGCTGTAAACCCTAGATCCTGTCCCAAAGCTGGATCCTATCTGCTTTGCAGATAGCTGGTGAGAGAAGCTATATTTTGGGGCCTCTTTGCGAGTTAACCCGGTGCCCACGTTGGGCTTTCCATCATGAAAAAGAAAAAACTATAGTATTTGTCATTTATCATTACTTATTCGAACTATAGTGGATGTAATTTCCCAGAAGAGTTCCTTCTTCCATGCACGGTCTGTGTTTAACATATACATATATATATATATATATATATTTATTAAGTTCAGGAAGAACCGATTCGCCTCTATTTAAAAGGGCATATCTCGGTGGAAAAACAAAGAAAAAAGTGAGAGGAAAGACAGAGGAAAAAGAAAGGGTGGAGGGGACAGTCGAAGTAGAAAAAGACCAAAGATGACAAGGACTGCAGGGTCGAGCCCCATCATCCTTGGGTGCTAGGGCCGGGAGGGCGCACGTGAAACCTCCAGGAACAAGCACATACAAACGAGCACAAAGAGCACTCGAGAGCACGAGCTTAGAACCCCCTTGCGGGGATATATATATATATATATACCTTGGTTGAATGGTTTGTTCTTAGGGAAGCGTAACTTAGCGAGGAATAGGAGGACGAAAAGATGGTACATGTTTATTGACAGACGTTTCGGAAAAATTCAATTTCCATCATCAGTGCTAAAAATTTTAAAACAAGTAAAAATAAATAAGTATAATAAATAAACGAACAACAAATTAAAATGGCGCAACAATTAGCGAGAATCAAAAACAAGTTACAATGTATATTAGATTAAAAGATTAAAAGTTAAATGATATAAAGAATAAAAGTATGGATAATAAGTAAAATATAAAATGGTTTAGGTAGAACAGAATTGTAAAATTACCCACAACTAGCGAAAATTAAAAGCAAGTTGCAATATGTATTAAATTAAAAGATTAAAAGTTAAATGATATAAAGTATAAAAGTATGGATGAAAAGTAAAATATAAAATGGTTTAAGTGAAACAGAATTGTAAAATTTCTTACCAGATTGTAATGACTAATTATACAGAAGGTTGGGAATGGTTGCCTGTTGAAAGAATTCCATTGGGACGATAGAGTCGGACGGAGTGATAGTGGATTTCTTTTGAAAGTTTATTTGGCAATGTTTAAATTGAAAGCGGAACTGTAATCGTTGAGGGTTGGCTGGATACTAAGGATGTAAAGGGACTCAAGTATGCGGAGGTCGATTAGTTGGTTGGCTGAGTTGATAATTTTGAAATTGGAGGAAAGTAACGGGTGGTTGTGGAGGTGGCAGTGATCCCTTATTGCAGATTTGGAGGGTTTGTTCAGGGGCTGTGAAGTTCTTGTAGAGATCCCACGATGCTCGTCCACTCTTGTTTGATATTGGCGGATGGTACTGCCAATATAGTTCGCTTTGCAGCGAACACAATCAAAAGCGTAGATAGTGGACGAAGCAAGTGGCTGGGGTGTTTTTTCTTTATGGTTGAGGTAGGATTTGATACTATTGTTGTTGGTAAAAGCGAAATGAAATTTAATTTGGGGGTAAAGCGGCGTGAGTAAGAGACGGAGTTCTGAGAGTATTTTATGGCTAATATGGTCATAATAAGGGAATGAAAAATATTGTACGTCTTTTTAACAGTAGGAATTTTAAGGGGGGGTTGATAGATATTATTAAGAAAATTTCTGGTTAAAGACTGTAACAGATGTTTTGGGAAAGAGTTATTAATGCTGAAGTTAAGGATTAACTCTATTTCATGGTGAAAAGATAAGTACGAGGAGCAAAGATGGTAGGCACGGTGGATTAAAATTTTAATACTGTTTATTTTATATAGCAAAGGGATGTGGCTTAGGAAATTAGTACCCAGGCCTGTGTACGTGGGTTTTCGATATATAGAAGTGCTAAATTTATTGTTTTGTTTAGTTATTGTAATATCTAGGAAGGGAAGGGTGTTGTTGGATTCGTCTTCTTTGGTGAACTTAATGTTTTTATGTTGGGAATTAAGGTAGTTAAGAAATAGAGTTAATCCTTAACTTCAGCATTAATAACTCTTTCCCAAAACATCTGTTACAGTCTTTAACCAGAAATTTTCTTAATAATATCTATCAACCCCCCCTTAAAATTCCTACTGTTAAAAAAGACGTACAATATTTTTCATTCCCTTATTATGACCATATTAGCCATAAAATACTCTCAGAACTCCGTCTCTTACTCACGCCGCTTTACCCCCAATTAAATTTCATTTCGCTTTTACCAACAACAATAGTATCAAATCCTACCTCACCATAAAGAAAAACACCCAGCCACTTGCTTCGTCCACTATCTACGCTTTTGATTGTGTTCGCTGCAAAGCGAACTATATTGGCAGTACCATCCGCCAATATCAAACAAGAGTGGACGAGCATCGTGGGATCTCTACAAGAACTTCACAGCCCCTGAACAAACCCTCCAAATCTGCAATAAGGGATCACTGCCACCTCCACAACCACCCGTTACTTTCTCCAATTTCAAAATTATCAACTCAGCCAACCAACTAATCGACCTCCGCATACTTGAGTCCCTTTACATCCTTAGTATCCAGCCAACCCTCAACGATTACAGTTCCGCTTTCAATTTAAACATTGCCAAATAACCTTTCAAAAGAAATCCACTATCACTCCGTCCGACTCTATCGTCCCAATGGAATTCTTTCAACAGGCAACCATTCCCAACCTTCTGTATATTAGTCATTACAATCTGGTAAGAAATTTTACAATTCTGTTTCACTTAAACCATTTATATTTTACTTTTCATCCATACTTTATAATTTATATCATTTAACTTTTAATCTTTTAATTTAATACATATTGCAACTTGCTTTTAATTTTCGCTAGTTGTGGGTAATTTTACAATTCTGTTCTACCTAAACCATTTTATATTTTACTTATTATCCATACTTTATTCTTTATATCATTTAACTTTTAATCTTTTAATCTAATATACATTGTAACTTGTTTTTGATTCTCGCTAATTGTTGCGCCATTTTAATTTGTTGTTCGTTTATTTATTATACTTATTTATTTTTACTTGTTTTAAAATTTTTAGCACTGATGATGGAAATTGAATTTTTCCGAAACGTCTGTCAATAAACATGTACCATCTTTTCGTCCTCCTATTCCTCGCTATATATATATATATATCCCCGCAAGGGGGTTCTAAGCTCGTGCTTATATATATATATATATATATATATATATATATATATATATATATATATATATAAAGTATTCGAAAACAAGATATACAAATAGCATGCGATAAAAAATGTATTTATTTTAAAAAAGTTGATGAGAAAGTTTTGAATGTGTAACTTGACGTTCTATTTCTGCAAAATTGATGTCTCTTCTCAAGACCGAAACGGATTTCTGAGGACAAACTTAATGTTTTAAATCCGGAAATCTCTACGACATTTTTTATTTGTTTATTTAATTTTTTATTTGTCTCCACTTTCGCTTCATTTAAAAGTTTTAATCGAATTCACTGCGTACATATATACAAGCATACTCGAAAAATTGCCTAAATGGTAATAGTTTATATACAGAGTGTCCCAAAATGAATATAGTAAAACAAATATTATTTGCTGCTTTATTTATTCATGTATCAAATAATTAAAAACCTATGTGATGAATTAAGGAGGTTTTGAGTTTCTCCAACAGTTGTTTACATTTAATATGTAAAAAGTTTGTAATTAAGATATGAAACGAGTGCTGCGTGAGTGATGCTGGATGCGTGATGCTGCGTGATATGTGTTGCTGGAAAGGTGTAACTAGGGCGTGCCTCAGGGATCAGTTCTCGCACCACTTCTTTTAATTATTTATATCAATAACATCGACTTGGGAATTAAGAGTATAATTTAAAAATTTGCGGATGATACCAAACAAGGGGGACGAACAAAATCAGTGGCAGAACGTTTGCAGATTTAAGAAGACATTAATAAATTACTCGAGTGGGCGGAAATCTGGCAAATGAACTTTAATATAAATAAATGTAAAACGTTGCATATCGGTAGAAACAATGTTAAAGAAACGTATTTTATGCAAGAGAAGACACTAACGAGTGTTACGGAAGAGAAAGATTTAGGTATTATTGTTGCCGACAATCTTAAACCGAGCAAGCAATGTATCGAAGCTGTCAGAAAAACAAATAGAATAGTAGTATGATGGCATTTGGGGAGACAGAAATTGGATCAATTTGAAAATTTCCTCCTCACCGTCCTTCATGAGGGTCCCCTACCTTCCTTTATGAGGTTTCTCTCATGGTCTTATGGTCTTTTACGAGAGATATTTAAAAAAAAGAAAAAAGAAAATAAAACAAAACAAAGAAAAGCAAAAAACAAACAAACAAACATCCCCTGACGAGATGAGTAGGACAAAATTTATAGCTCTTTTTACGCAGCGTTCCGGCTCGTTCCGTCATGTCCGGTTTCGCGGGTCCCATTAGTTTATCTTTCTGGAAGCTTCGTGCAGAAGATGCATTTCTGGAGCACCAGGCTTCTGCTGATGTATATATATCAGGTCATCCCATAAGTAATGTCGTTTTTCACGATAGATTAAGTTTAAACTAGTCCTACTCGGTTTAAGCATAAATTTTCCGAAGGTTATATCTAAGAGGAGATCTATCGTGTTTCGCTACATACTGTACAGACCTTGACCAGTGAAGACGTGTGTTTTGCTTTATGTGAATCCCTCATAAACATGGCGGTATCAGAAGAGCATATCAGGCATATAATGCTTTATGAGTTCAAAAAAGGGAATAGTGCTACTGAAGCAACGCGAAACATTCAGGACGTTTATGGCAACGATATTCTGCATGTGAGGAAATGCCAAAGATGGTTTCAAAAGTTTAGGAATGGTGACTGCTGTTTGACAGATGCAGCACGCTCTGGACGCCCTGCTGAGTTTGATGATGACCTGCTGTTAGCCGCACTTGAAGAAGACTGTTCAACAACTGTCGAAGAATTGGCCCAGAAACTCAATTCATCCCCGTCCACCATCCATCGACATTTGCAACAACTCGGGAAAGTGCCTAAGTTAGGAAAATGGGTGCTACATGAATTGTCGGTCGATAATCTGAGGGTGCGGGTAAACATTAGCACAGCTCTTCATTCCCGTGAACTCCAAGATCCGTTTTTGCAACGTTTAGTGACTGGTGATGAAAAGTGGATACTGTACCAGAATGTTAAG
The DNA here is from genome assembly GCA_023014485.1 of Bathynomus jamesi. Taxonomy (NCBI): domain Eukaryota; kingdom Metazoa; phylum Arthropoda; class Malacostraca; order Isopoda; family Cirolanidae; genus Bathynomus; species Bathynomus jamesi. The sequence goes on along the minus strand of JAJOZX010008606.1, from coordinate 88,456 downwards.
CGCCGTCGACAGTGGGCTTGTGCCGGAGAACCAGCGACACCACAGCCAAAACCAAATCTTCACCCTCGGAAGGTGTTGCTTAGTGTTTGGTGGGATAAAGGTGGTGTAATACACTTTGAAACCTTACCACACAACCAAACAATCACCGCTCAAGTATACTGTCAACAACTGGACCGATTGAACACCGCACTAAAAGAAAAGAGACGTTCTTTGGTTAATCGGAAAGGAATCGTGTTCCACCACGACAACGCACGTCCTCATACCGCTCGGATCACTTCTGCAAAAATTGAGGAGCTTGGGTGGGAAAAACTTCCACATCCTCCAGACCTTGCGCCTTCAGATTATCATCTCTTCAGGAGTCTGCAAAACTATCTTGACGAGAAACAGTATACTTCTTTAGATGACCTGCACATTTTATAAAATGGCATTGAAAAGCTTGTAGGACGTTGGCAGAGTGTCACTGATTCCGATGGAAAATATATATTAGATTAAAAAGTTTCAGTTGTTTTTTTTTGTCCTTCAAATTCCGATCTAAAAAACGGCATTACTTATGGGATGACCTGATATATATATATATATATATATATATATATATATATATAGTGTACAGGGTGGGCGGAAAGTAGCTCCCTAATTTAAATTACATATAAATTATGTATAAATTGTGATTGTATTGTTATATTGTTATGGTGTGTTCTCTAAAGTGGTACAATTGTAACGGTAATCTTTTTTTCTCTAAAGTGTTCTCTTTGTGTTCTCTAAAGTGGTACAATTGTAACGTTCATTTTTTTTTTTTCATTTCAGATTGAAGGGTAACATGGCTGAGCGTTTAACACTGCAGGAGCGTGCCCAGTTGGCGGCACGGTACGAAGTTTGGCAATCTGTCGTTCGAGTTCAAAGATGGTGGCGGGCCATTCACGGACCACGTGCCCAAGTGGACCCGAAAACAATCAAGAACTGCCACTCGAAGCTCATGACCACGGGGTCTGTGGCAGATGTTCGAAGATGTGGTCGCCCTTCGACATCCAGGGCCCAGGAGACGGTGCAGGCAGTTCAAACCGAGGACATTGGAAGAACTGGAGGACCGAATTCGGGAAGTCATGTCCTCCATCCCGCCGGAGTTCCTGCTAAAGTCAGTGGACGCCATTCCTGGGCGGCTCCAGAAGCTGGTGGAAAGAATTGGAGCCCACATTGAATTTTAGAGAAAACCTACCATGTATGCCTACCTTTTCATATTATTTCTTCTGAAATAAATGGATAATATACGTATATTTTTACCAATCCAAAATAGGGAGCTACTTTCCGCCCACCCTGTATATATATATATATATATTTATTTATTTATTTATTTGGGCACAATTATGACAGAAATATGAAAACTAACATATCGATGTGAAGGAATAAAAAAAAAAACCTTATTAAAGGTACTAAAAACGCTAGTGTATTTTATAGAATACATGACATGCTTTTATAGTATAACTAGTAGGCCAAATTGTTCACCACTATATATATGCTAAAAATAAGCATGCAGTATTTCAGACTGGCTGCACCAATAGTTTCATATTATTCGTAAGCTTCTGAAAAAGATTTTTAAAGCTTAGCGTTAAAATACATTGTTCCGTTTTCTTTGTAGCAATATATAACGAAGAAAATATATACCGATTTAAAGGGTGACGGTATGAATTCAAAGGTGACGATAAAATGGGGGCCAATATTATTATTATCAATGAACTATCTTGTATTAATTGCTGCATCTAGCGTGTTTCGCCTCTTTTTAATTTTGAATAAGATTATTAAAAATTACTTTTTCTTATGCGTTATTACCACGAATTTTGCAGTATGATTATTTAAGATAAATAGTTGATGATGATGATGATGATGATAATAATAATAATAACAACAACAATTATTATTATTATTATTATTATTCATTGTTAGAGAAAATAAAACTTATTGGTGAATATTCGTTTTAACACCACTCTAGATTTTAGGACAAGAAAGTACTTTTTAAGGTAATTTTGATGTGTTATGCACGAATTTGACTTCTGTTTTCTGTGCAAATGTATAGTTTTAGAGATACAAGCAAATGAATTTATCTAAAAAAATATGCATTTGCACAGAAAACAGAACTCAAATTCGTGCATATCTAATCAAAATTACCCTAGAAAGTATTTCGTTATATTAAAAATAACCCAACCTAACTCAAGCCAAGCCAACCCAACCCAACCCAACCCAACCCAACCCAACCTAGCCTAACCTACCCTACCTTGACCTAACCCAACCTAACCTAACCTAATCTTACCTTATTGGGAGGGTCCTGGGTACAACCCATAATTGCACTTCCTTTTATTTTTGGGGTTCACTTTAACGCACCTAAAAATATTCTGATCTTCCCTGAAAATAGTCCCTATTGCACTTTGGACATTTTAAGGATGTAGGAATTACACCATGATCAGAAAAAAAGTTTCAAAGCTTCGCTATCGTCTAAGCCAAAGCGTCTGATGAATTCTTCAAAATCTAAGCTACACGAATCACACATCCTTATAGGAGGAACGCAATTTTTATAAAAGGTCTTTGTTTCGCGGTCACCCGTTTATAAAGGACCTGATGACGTCTTAACTATGGCGTCACTAGCTGGTCCTAGATGGCATAAGGATGACGTTATTTTCATTAATTTTGTACTTTTTTATTTGGTTTCTATCAATTTGCACAAGAAAAGGTCATTTTCCTTAATAATTTTTAATGAGGATTCAGAATATATTAATATTTTTAATGGTTTGAAGTGGTGTTAAAACGAATATTATCCAACTTATTTACGTCTGAAATCAACTGTGATTGAAATGCTATATATATATATATATATATATATATATATATATATATATATATATATATATATATTGTATATGTTAGTGGTGGACCGGATGTCAGTTTTTCAACATCTGCGGACGCGGATGCGGATCTTTAATTTCAATATCCACGGATGCGGATGCGTATCTTTAATTTCAATATCCACGGATGCGGATGCGGATATTTAGTTAATCTATCAATATAATATATACAAGGTGTCCATAAATGTTTACCCTGAAAACAGTATGCTCTCATGTTTTAATGACGAATCTTACATCCGTTTTCTTTTTACAGGTGATCTCGTACACGCATAGAGTTTCTGTGCTGGTGTGTTTCGTCTACCGCATTCGCCGCTAGGAGCGCTGTAGTAGCTGTTCAGTGGTAGAGTCAACAGACACAATGTGCGTATTTGGGTATCGGAAAACCAACGTGCTGTAAGGAGCATATTCGGGGCAGTCCGAAGATCAATCAATGTCTAGTGTGGACTAATGCATGACCAGATAATTGGTCCTTTCTTCTTCGATGAGAACACTGTTTCCGCAACTGTGTACCTGGATATGCTCACCAATTACGCCATCCCCCAGCTGCAGGACAGACAGCCAACTGTCATCTTCCAACAAGATGGGGCACTCCCTCATTGGGCGCATGTTGTTCGTGAAACTCTCGACGCAACATTTCCAAATCGATGGATTGGCAGGAACGGGCCAATCCTATGGCCCCCAAGATCACCAGACATTACCCGACTGGATTTCTCTCTCTGGGGTCATGTTAACGATTTGGTTTATGTAACAGTTGTTCCAGATATCAGGACATTGCGAGAACGCATTACGGATGCAATTGCAACAGTTAACCCACAAATGTTGGAAAATGTGTGGCGTGAGTGTGAATACCGTTTAGACATTTTACGTGCCACTAGGGGTGCACATGTGGAAGCTTATTAAGTTCATTAACTATGTATCAAAACTGTGCATGTTTATCTAATTGTGATTAAAACTGTTTGAATACGAGTGTTTATTTAAAAGTTATAGCATGCTTTAATCAGGGTAATCATTTATGGACACCGTACTTTACTGGGTTTTACAAAAACTTTACCGATGCCATGGTCTTCAGACAGTCTCCAAATATACATATTTATGGTTTTTATGACTAAAATATCGGTATTCGTAGAGCCGTGAAACTGCATATTTACCAAGAGAAGAGATAGTTGATATAAAACGTAGTGTACGCGAGGTGACGGAAAAACTTGCAACGCTTGATGAGGGCAGGGGTAGGGTTACAGTTGACGAAGGCCGAATCTATACTAACGTTGAAGACGTTAGTAATTTGAAGGGTGAGGTGAGGAACGCAGTTTCTAGTATAGGTAGCTTATCGGGAAGGTTAGACAGAGTTGAGGAAGGGGTTAAGGTTGGACCGAGATTAGCAGATTTAGAGAAGTTAAGGGTGGAGCTAGGCCACTACGCGCCCTAACTTCAACGCATATCGCATTAATTACTGCGGAAAATCTATCTTAACCTCGATAGCCCTAAGGGAATTACGAATGTACAGCAAAACTCCGCCACCAATCCTATGTAACCTATCGTTAATAAAAAGTTTAAAACCCGTATATCAAGCGATATATACCAAGTAATAGGAATCCCCCCCCATCGAGGTTTCGAGCCCTTTCGCCCAGTTGAATAGGGATGTGAACGAGGGGGAAACTATTTTAATTGGAGACTCCTTAGTGCGTTATATGGATAAGGAGTTCGTTCAACAGAATCCAACCAAGAGGAGGATTGTCTGTCTACCAGGGCCCTGGGTTGACAGAATTAGAGACGAAGTAGATAGGATTGATGTTGCCTCCCGTCACTCGATGTTGGTGACGATGGTAGGGGGCAACGACTCGTATAGGCCCGATACGAGAGTGCCTGACCTTTTGGAGAGATATAGGGGGTTAATTAGGTCCCTGAAGTCAGGGTGAAATAGGTCTTTAGTTCTATGTATTACCCCTAGGCACGGTTTGGGTCTTAGGATTACGTCAAAAACAATATTTTTGAATACTAAACTCGAAGAGATTTGTGCTCAGGAAAATGTACCTTTCGTAAAGCTGTGGTCAGAATTTAGTTATCCTACTCTTTTTATAAAAGATGGGGGTGCATTTCAATAAAATAGGGAATGCCAGGCAAGGTAGGTTAATCGATGAGAACGTTCGAAAGCTGTATAGGTCGAAGCCTTCTTTTAACGTTGTGGGTCCGGAAAACGCCGGTCCGACGTGAAAAATAGTTTAAAACGCCGATCCTTGGTAAAAAATAATTTAAACGTCTTTTATTGTAACGCGCGTAATACAGGGTGTCAATAAATGATTACCCTGATTAAAGCATGCTATAACTTTTAAATAAACACTCGTATTCAAACACAGTTTTAATCATAAGTAGATAAACATACACAGTTTTGATGCATAGTTAATGAACTTAATAAGCTTCCACATGTGCACCCCTAGTGGCACGTAAAATGTCTAAACGGTATTCACACTCACGCGTGTAACTTCAAACGTTTGTGCAACACCTTGTGCACCGTAGACTTCGGTATCTTTAGTTGGCATGAAGCTTGTCTCACCGATTTCCTTGGTGACCGTGTGAAAGCAGTTTGAATGTTTTCCACCGTCCCATCGGAAACTGATGGTCTACCACTGTTCTGTCCCTTTTCCACGTTTCCAGTTTCCAAGAATTTTTTCATCCACGACTTAATTAACTTCACTTCAGGTGGATTCTTTCCATACTTTGTTTTGAACCTTCGCTGAACACTGACAGGAGATTTTGTTTCTGCAAACCACATAACACATTGTGCCTTCTCTGTCACAGACGCCATCTTAACTGAACAACTACTACAGCGCTCCTAGCGGCGAATGCGGTAGACGAAACACACCAGCACAGAAACTTTGCGTGTACGAGGTCACCTGTAAAAAGAAAACGGATGTAAGACTCGTCATTAAAACATGAGAGCATACTGTTTTCAGGGTAAACATGTATGGACACCCTGTAGAATTATGAATATGTGACATAATTTTTCAAATTTCGTGATATTACTATTATGGCAGGCAATGCATAAGAATTAAAATTAATATTAATGTTTTCAGTATGATAAAAATAATAACTTTCTCAAGAGTTTCAGCCACAGAAAATTCAATGAAACAAGTTTCATTCAATTTTCGGTGTTACCAGGTATTTATATTTTGAGGTTTATATATTTGTTTGTTCATTAATAATTAATACTTTACATGAAATGTGTATAAGTGGGCCTTATAAGCTACTTTATAAGCTAATTTAATTGTAAATTGCATAATTTATTAGAGGTAATATCCGCATAACATCCGCAGTCAGAAGTGCGGATGCGGATATCCGGTCCACCACTATATATATATATATATATATATGTGTGTATATATATATATAGATGGTGTCCCATAAGTCCGGCATCATAGGAGAAATTCATATTTTTCTATTTCTACAAACCATAATTTATATTTTTCTCTTTCTGCAGGCCATAATGTCTGTGAGCAAGGAAGAACGAATCCAGATAATTCTACTCATAGGAAATCGGAGTCAAAGAGAGGCCGCTGCTGAATTTAACAGACTGCATCCTGACCGCGAGCCAATAACACAGAAGATAAACCACACAGTGGACCTTCAAGGAGGCCCACTGACGATGATACAGCGACTGCTATCCTGGCTCATTTTAACAGAAGTCCCAATAAGTCTCTTCGGCGATTGTCCGCCGAAACAGGAGTGTCGAAAAGTAGCATCCATCGCATTCTTCAGGCTCACAAATGACATCCATATAAACTTCAGATCCTATAGAAATTAAGCGAAGATGATCCCGACCGGCGGATGGAATTTTGTGAATGGGCTACGGAACAATATGCTCGGGATGCCAATTTCCCGTCCACCATTTTGTTCAGTGACGAGGCTGTTTTTTATGGAAATGGTGAGGTAAATCGACAGAACACCCGCTACTGGTCTCAAAACAACCCTCAATGGTATACCTCTTCAAAGGAACAAGGTGCATCTCGGGTGATGGTATGATGTGGCATTTGGAAGGATCGCATCATCGGCACCCTCTTTTTCGATGAACATGTCACTGCAGGCACCTAACTACGTATGCTCAAGGAAGAAGCATTTCCCAGTGTCTTGAACGAAAAAGGAAATTTCCCAACATGGTTCCAGCAAGACGGAGCTCCTGCACATTATAGCACCCAAGTAAGGGAATACCTGTACCAACAATTCCCTGGTCATTGGATAGGACGTCGAGGGCCTGTGGAATGGCCAGCGAGAAGCCCGGATCTCACGCCACTAGATTTTTATCTCTGGGGCCACTTGAAAGCGCTGGTATACGCAGAGAAAATTAGGAGTGTTGAACATTTCCGGCAGCGCATTATTGGGGCATGTATCACCATTACTCCTGACATCATTCACCGTGTGCTTGCTGACTGGATATCACGTCTGAATTTGTGTATTGAAAACAATGGTGGACATATTGAGCCGTTTTGTAAATAAAAGCTTTTGTTTTGCCTTTTTTTATTATTTTTCCTATGATGCCGGACTTATGGGACACCCTGTATATATATATATATATATATATATATATATATATATATATATATATATATATATAGTGCTTTTTTGTAAAAAAAAAAAAGGTGCCGGTACTTATTGGGATATATATATATATATTATATATATATATATATACAGTATATATATATAACACATCATAACATTAACTTACCGTTTGATAGAAAATTCCAAATTTTTATCAAGTTCTCATCTGCTTCAATATGTCGACTTCGTTCCTTTCTGTTTGTGTCAACTGCTGAGTGACGCATAATATATTGTATTGCGTAGTAGCTTTAGTTGTTTATTTTTAGATGCCTTACATTTGTTGTGTACGTAATGTTTATCTACATTTGATTTCAATGCTTACCATATAACAACTATACTTGCCATGAAATAAAATAGGTATAGAGTATAATTTTATACTACAGAATATTATAATACAATATCGCTTAAGTTTTAAAAAACTTAAAAATTTAATAAGAAAGATTCTAGATAATCTACAAATTAATTATTCAAAAAAGGTGCCGGTACGCCGTACCGGTGCGTACCGTCACAAAAAGCCATATATATATATATATATATATATATATATATGATGAATAAAACCACGAAGGGAAAAGAAACACAAAGTGGTGCTCAAGCGCTTTCGTCTAATGACATCCTCAGGAACACTGGAGTGAAAGAAGAGTTCAAGACAATATATAGGTTACAAAAATAAACATATATATATATATATATATATATATATATATATATATATATATATAAGTATAGAAATAAAAAATTGTGGGAGGAGCAAACACATTTGTACGAAAAAATGACAATTTTAGCACTTTGCCCGAAACTCAACATAAATTCAAATGGCTTGTTTCCAGCCAATTTTTATAGTTATTGTCTGAATGGTAAACAAGTCACAAAAGAATAAAGAAATAAAAATAAATATAAATTGGAAAAAATTACAAAATAATGCCTTAGTGATATATACGTCACAACCGAAATAAACATAAAGACAAACCAGCAGATAAAAAAAACAAAAATTGTAAATGGAGTCTACAAGTTCAAGCTCAAAAGGAAAGTTTACAATCAATTTAATAGATGATGCCAAAATGATATATATGTCACAAAGAAATAAAATAAAGAAATAAACCAAAAAAAAAATAAATTGAAAAATAAATTGTAAGAGAGGCACCCAAATTTATAAGGAAAAAAATTACCAAAGGTTTTTTAGTTATTGTCTGAATCATGCATACTATGGTCACAAACGAATAAAAAAGTACAAGTAAATATAAATTGGAAAACAAAATGATGCCTAGATGATATATAAAGTACTATAAAAATATATACGACATATATAAGGTATATATATATGAAATATAAACGCAATATATATGAGGAATATATATATATATATATATATATATATATATACATAAGGGTAAAATTACCAAAGGTTTTATAGTTATTGTCTGAAACATCCGTAAGTCACAAAAGAATAAAGAAATAAAAATAAATATAAATTGGAAAAATTACAAATAAGGCCTCAAAAAAACAAAAACAAAAAAAACGTACAACTACACATGTACACATATACACCCGCATAACCAAATATATATATATTATACACAAACACATACATATATACACATATATATATATATATATATATATATACATACATATACATAAGAAATATGCATACAACAATAAATTGAAAAATAAAATTGTAAGAAAAACATACAAATTTATAAGGAAAGAGACGAAAAACAAATTTTTACCAAAGGTTTAGCAACCTGCCCTTTTTGTTTAAATCCATTTTGAAGGAATTCAGAGCAACGGAATCGAGTTGAAACAGACCTTTACTCATGTTAAAGTTATTTGTAAGTTGAATTATAGCAGACTCAAGAATATTTCTATTAACAATGTTGCTAGAGTGAAACAAAACTGAAGTATTATTCCAATCAATACAATGGGATAGCTCTGACAAATGGACAAAAAGGGCACTGGACAACTGTCCCGTTCTAACGGAATATTGATGCTGTTTTACACGCGTTTGCAAATCCTTTCCCGTCTGACCTATGTAAAAGGAATCACATTGCTTACACCCAATTTTATAGATAATGCCTAAATTATTGGTAGGGCTATTTTTTACTATGATGTTTTTCACAATATTCTTATATGAAAAAACCACACTGATATCCAAAAGTTTAAATACATTAACAATGCCTAAGAAGCCCGTGAAAAATGGAAGTACTAAAATATTCTTTGACAAGGTGCGAGTGTTATTATTCACACGATAGAAGGTTCGTTTAGCCTTATTAAGACAAGATTCCATGAACGCAGATGGGTAACACAGCTCACTTCCAATACCGTTGATATTTTCCAATTTAGCATCGATGTATTCCGGACTGGCGATCCTAAGAGCGCGGAGAAACATTGAGGAAAATATTTTTTTCCGATAGCAACGTTGTTAATAGAAATATTCTTGAGTCTGCTATAATTCAACTTACAAATAACTTTAACATGAGTAAAGGTCTGTTTCAACTCGATCCCGTTGCTCTGAATTCCTTCAGAATGGATTTAAACAAAAAGGGCAGGTTGCTAAACCTTTGGTAAAAATTTGTTTTTCGTCTCTTTTTCCTTATAAACTTGTATGTTTTTCTTACAATTTCATTTTTCAATTTATTCTTGTATGCGTATTTCTTATGTATGTGTATGTATGTATATACTGTATATATATATGTGTGTATATATGTATGTGTGTGTGTATATATATATATATATATATATATATATATATATATATATATATTTGGTTATGCAGGTGTATATGTGTACATGTGTAGTTGTACGTTTTTTTTTTTTTTTTTTGAGGCATTATTTGTAATTTTTCCAATTTATATTTATTTTTATTTCTTTATTCTTTTGTGACTTACGGATGTTTCAGACAATAACTATAAAACCTTTGGTAATTTTACCCTTATGTATATATATATATTCCTCATATATATTGTGTTTATATTTCATATATATATACCTTATACAGGGTGGGCGGAAAGTAGCTCCCTATTTTGGATTGGTAAAAAAATACGTATATTATCCATTTATTTCAGAAGAAATAATATGAAAAGGTAGGCATACATGGTAGGTTTTCTCTAAAATTCAATGTGGGCTCCAACTCTTTCCACCAGCTTCTGGAGCCGCCCAGGAATGGCGTCCACTGACTTTAGCAGGAACTCCAGCGGGATGGAGGACATGACTTCCCGAATTCGGTCCTCCAGTTCTTCCAATGTCCTCGGTTTGGTGCGGTAGACTTCTTCCTTTACCCACCCCCAAAGAAAGAAGTCGCACGGTGTCAAGTCGGGGTTCCTGGCTGGCCATTGATGTGGACCACGACGACCCATCCAACGCCCAGGGAAGTGGGCATCCAGCCACTCACGGACAACAAGAGCGAAGTGCGGAGGGGCGCCATCTTGCATAAATATCAGATCTTTGGGGGTGGGTAAAGGAAGAAGTCTACCGCACCAAACCGAGGACATTGGAAGAACTGGAGGACCGAATTCGGGAAGTCATGTCCTCCATCCCGCCGGAGTTCCTGCTAAAGTCAGTGGACGCCATTCCTAGGCGGCTCCAGAAGCTGGTGGAAAGAGTTGGAGCCCAAACTGAATTTTAGAGAAAACCTACCATGTATGCCTACCTTTTCATATTATTTCTTCTGAAATAAATGGATAATATACGTATTTTTTTACCAATCCAAAATAGGGAGCTACTTTCCGCCCACCCTGTATATATATGTGTGTGTGTGTGTGTTTTTTTAAATGTGGTCCATAATTACAAAGTGCTTTGAAAGAGCGCAATATTCAGCTTAATGTATATGTAGTGATTCCCCTCATTTACAAATTATTTACTTTACTTTATTCAATTTCTTTTATCATTGCTCTTTCTTCTGTTTACACTCGCTTCACTGTACTTTATAAACGTGGGCAAACCGGTAGACGCGGCCGCCATTATGATTTCCAACAAAGAAAAGAGACTGGGGAATAAATTAAACACTTTTATTTACAATTTACTGACTTTTTATTTATACCGAAACAATTTAGACAAACGGGGTAATGCGAGGGCGGAATTAGCGTTAACATTTAATCGCGGAGAGACATAATTTATATTTTAAATAAACAATAACATACTCAAACGAAAAACACCCAATTGGGGCAAACCCCGTTCCGAGACTGGCGTTTGTGAATATTTTACTCAGCCTCTCGCTTCGGCACATTTCGATGTTACCAGTTAGTATTTTATATTTTTAATTTAAAATATATTATTAAATTCCAATTAAACATTATTTTCTTTATTAAACAAAACATTATTGAATTCTTATAAACATACTTATCATTTAATTCTTATTAGACATTATTATCTTATCTTTATTAAAAACCAATACACTACACACGTCCCATTGAAAATAAGTTTTCACAGAAAAACTTATTTATTCAATTTAATTTCTTTTAACAAATTTATTTATTTATTCAACAAATTTATTTATTTTTCAGTTTTTTTTCTTTAACAATTCCAAAGTTAGAACAGACAAGAACTCATTTCAGTGAGAAATTCCACACATTAGATATTTTGTATCATTTCATAAAAATCGAAAAAAATTAAAATTTTCACGTTTGCATAAAATAACATTTCACACAAAAATCTAATAATTAAACTTACAAATTGTAACAAAGCTGTTACGTGAAAAATAAAGGATAATTTTCCTAACACTGGTTACAACAAATTTCAAGTTCACAATCTATTCGAGCGATTTCTCATCAAAGATCGCTTTACATCCGAAACATATTCATATAGTTACATAGTTACTATCAGGGCAACATAGAAAGAACAAGAACATGTTTACAAAAAAAATACTGACCAGAGCGCACATATTATTACACGAAACACAACAAATTTGGGCAAGACTCGCAACCATTCACTTATAATTTCATTAAATAATAATCAGTGTACATTAATTTCTGGACGTTGTTTAGCTAACAATCCGCAAAGCTGACAACGGACTTCTTAACTTTTCAATCGCAGCTCTCCTGCTCACTTCGCTAGAATACAAGGGGTTGCATCACCATGCAACAGTTCAACACGCTTGAGGTTCCGCTCTCTCTCCAAAATATGGCGAAAAAAAAAGAGTCGTCCAATTCAAAGAGGATTACGGGATGGAGATATACTGAAAGTGGAACCATGCACCGGAATTGGAATTTGCAATTCTAGAAGTCGACGAAGAAACGCCTCTCTCATCTCAACTTTTGTCGGTGAACGCTGCTTCTCCTACGTCCAGCTGAAAGACTCCCTACATGGCATTAATCAAACGATTACTTCGCCGTAGGTGGTTTCACAACGAACCTACTGTATGCCTGTATGGACAGTAAACAGTAAAGCCTTAGACACTCGTGGTTTGCCTACCGAGTGCAAAAACACACATTGAGCGAAGCATTGAGCAGCGGGACCAGGACTGCCCGAAAAACACCAGTAGACCAACTTCGATCGAAACTGTCCTGCACTAAATAGCTGCGCATTCGGTTTCGTTTCTCTCGCTCCCTCTCTCCTCTTCTCTTCTCTCTATCATCTCTCTCATCGATGATCGATCACCTAATTCGGGTCAACTAAACGCAATGGATGGAATTCGGATTCAACTTATTGCTTCCAAATCGATCCTCTCGAAATTTTGAAAAAAATATATCGAAAAGTTTGTATTGCTACTGAATATCACTTTTCACATTAAATTTATAGAATTTTCTCAACATTTCGAAACAATAACTATAATTTTCTCTGGCCAAATTTATAGAAATATATGACAAATTTTACAGAATTTCGCAAAAATTTAATCACGCCCTAGCTACCAAAAATGTCACTTAAGGCAGTTACATCGGAGAAGGTAATAAAAAAAAATCATCAAACACAACGAAACGATACTGCACAGTATAAATATAAATGCGCCCATACATAGTAACTGTTATTATAATTTAAAAAATATTATTATTCAAATTATGTTCAGAAATCACATCGATACATTTAAATACAAAAGACAAAAATGAAAACCAGAAACTTCACGTCATCAGTTCCCGATAACAATGAACCGGCTTACACTTTGTGGGGAGCGGACATAGATACCACGAAAACGTTACTGGCAATCTAACATGCTCCATTCCCGGTCAACACTCAATCTAAAGTTTCAATTGCACGAGTAAGCCCAAATGAAGTTTAAAAAATAACAGTTTCCAAAACAGAATCATTAAATAACAAAAATTTAAATATTAATATCGAAAATTAACTTAATATATTAATTCCAACCTGCAACGCTAAATTTCACAGGAAGAAAACTGGTAATTCACAAAATGACATCTGAGAGACAACTCTCTCCTTCAACACGAGACCCAGCATGGTTTGTAAATCACAGGAATTCCAGTAATTTATCGTTTCCAAGTGAAACTAAATACAAATTTTCATCGTTATTATAAATAAGAACAGATATTATGAACCCAAAAATACAGCGCACCCGCACTACGTAATCAAAAATTAAAATAATTCACTATCATGAAACGAGTGTTCACTTTTTGTAAGCGAACCTCTATAAAAATATTCCTAACCGAATCAAACTGCATTAAATCATGAAAAAATTTTGTAATATTTTCTATGCAAACGCGAGAACGTAAAAAAATTTTTTTTTTTTCATTATTTATACCCAAATTAAAATGTTAAGCAAAAACACTCCTTAACACAATAAAATCTAATTTCAGAATAAAAAAAAATTTAATCAGCCTATCCATACAAAATATCACCGAATTTTCATTAAAACGAATGAAAGAATGAAAACAAAAAAGACAACAAAAATCAGCACAACTATAAAATAAAAATGAATTAATATATAAAAAATAAAAAAGAAAACCCGAAATTGATTTATCAAAACAATTTACTAAAATAATTCCTGTATTTCAAATAAATTTTTTTTAATCTTTTTATAACAAATTTAGCTTACTTTGAGGTCTCACACAATTTACATACGGCAAGCATATAAACTCAAGCAGTCCGAATCGACCCAGTATAAATTAGTGTCTTTAAGCATTATTTTTCGACTTTAAACCTTAAAATTACGAAGTGACCTTAAAATTACAAAGTGACCTTAAAATTACAGTGTGACCTTAAAATTACAAAGTGACCTTAAAATTACAAAGTGACCTTAAAATTATAAAGCGACCTTAAAATTATACACATATGATGGTCATGTGTAGCTTGAAATCCTTACTTATATACTGTACATCCAGTCAAAGAATAACCGTAAAATCTGCCTACTAGATACTGGAAAATTTTGTTACTTATTTAATGTTTTACAATTCTCTACTCTCTCTATATATATATATACACCTAGAAATGCGTTAAATATACGCTCCAACCATTTAGACCTACCGTATAAAAATGCATGTCAATTTAATTACAACTCAAATAATTTAACTCCATATATGCTTTAGTTACTAATTATTATTATCACAATTATTATTATTGCCGAAAACATAAACACAAAACAATTTTTAAACACAAAATAGGCAGGATGTATAAAACGCAATAAAAGTTGAAAAGAAAAAAAAAGAAATGAGCCATCGGACGGGATTTCTAGATTTTAAATAAGTCTCTCTCCACGAGAAATAACGGACTTCATGAGAAGAAAAACAACGACTCACGAATTTTGACTCAAACTGAGCTTAACGGTTAAAACAGTCTGACTCCATGAAAATTTCGAAAATGACGCGCGCCATTTTGAATTATAGATACAACGAATTTTTAAGGAATGGGAATCGGAATTTGCTTGCAATTGAGGTACACAATGCATTTTACTATTTAATTTACCGAAACAGAATTTCTACTAATTTTATAAACACGAAAAACAAAGGGTAGCAATGCATTTGGCCAAAGTATAAGACGCGTACAGAGGACGTGGGAATGCCCTCATATTAATTTAATAGGAACACCGCTTAGCCAGCAAAAATGTCGCGATTTAATTATTGAAGGGCCTATTTTAATAACGGAGTGCGTGGGTTCGTATTATTAAATTGATAACAATTTAATAAGATTAGCTGCCACCAGAAATGTAGTGATTCTCCTCATTTACAATTTATTATTTACTTTACTTTATTCAATTTCTTTCATCATTGCTCTTTCATCTCTTTACACTCGCTTCACTGTACTTTATAAACGCGGGCAAACGGGTAGACATGACCGCCATTATGATTTCGAACAAAGAAAAGAGATTGGGGAATAAATGACACTTTTATTTGCAATTTACTGATTTTTAATTTATACTGAAACAATTTAGACAAACGAGGTAATGCGAGGGCGGAATTAGCGTTAACATTTAATCGCGGAGAGAGAGACAATTTATATTTTAAATAAACAATAACATACTCAAACGAAAAACATCCACTCGGGGCAAACCCCGTTCCGAGACTTATAAACAAAACATTTAATTCTTATTAGACATTATTATCTTATCTTTATTAAAAACCAATACGCTAAATATATATACAGTATATATATATATATATGATGAATAAAACCACGAAGGAAAGGAAACACAAAATGGTGCTCAAGCGCTTTCGTCTAATGACATCCTCAGGAACACTGAAGTACATAAAAGGGTAACAGCCTATATATAGGTTACAGAAAGAAAAAAAAAAGAAAAATAAATAACATACATACATACACACACATATATATATATACATACATATCTATATATACATATACACATATATAGTATATATATACATATATATATATATATATGCAATAAACAGAGAAGTAAAAATTAAAAATTAAAGGATTATCAGTGAGGCGTACAGATATGTAAGGAATAATATCGATTTTTAGCACAAGATCAAATGGATTATAAAAATACAAATTTATATTGGAAAACTGCCCGGGTTTTAACACTCTGCCTATGGTCAGGTTTCGATATATATCAAAATAAAATGCAAATTAAAAGTTAATAAAGTAGCAGACAAGTTTACCAAAGATTTAGTGTTCTACCCTTCTTATCTAAATCTGTTTGGAAGGAATTCAAAATAACAGGATCGAGTTGAAAAAGACCTTTGCTTATGTTGAAGTTATTTGAAAGTTGGATAATGGCAGACTCAAGAATATTTCTATTAACAATGTTGCTAGAATGGAATAAAACTGAAGCATTATTCCAATCAATACAGTGGGCTAACTCTGACAAATGGACAAAAAGGGCACTGGACAACTGTCCTGTTCTAACGGAATATTGATGCTGTTTTATACGTGTGTGCAAATCCTTTCCCGTCTGACCTATGTAAAAGGAATCACATTGTTTACAACCAATTTTATAGATAATGCCTGAATTATTGGTAGGGCTATTTTTTACTATGATATTTTTCACAATATTGTTATAGGAAAATACTACATTAATATCCAAAAGTTTAAGTACATTAGCAATGCCTAAAAAGCCCGGGAAAAATGGAAGTACTAAAATATTTTTTGACAAAGTACGAGTGTTATTATTGACACGATAGAAAGTTCGTGTTGCCTTGTTGAGACAAAATTCCATAAACGCAGATGGATAACACAAATCACTTCCAATACCGTTGATTTTTTCCAATTCGGCATCGATGTATTCCGGACTGGCGATCCTAAGGGCGCGGAGAAACATTGGTGAAAAAATGGCCTTCTTAGTGGGGGTGTCATGTCCCGAGTAAAAGTGTACGTAGGATAAATTGTTTGTTGTTTTCCGATAGATACTAAACTTAAA
Source organism: Bathynomus jamesi (assembly GCA_023014485.1). Lineage (NCBI taxonomy): Eukaryota > Metazoa > Arthropoda > Malacostraca > Isopoda > Cirolanidae > Bathynomus > Bathynomus jamesi. Next base: position 71,206 of record JAJOZX010008606.1, on the reverse strand, counting down.
ACCTGGGCTTTCCCTATGTACACGCACATCCAAAAATGGGATTGAATTGTCTTGTTCCACTTCTAAAGTAAACTTAATGGAGGGGACTTGATCATTTAACTGAAGGAGGAAGTTATCCAGGTCACGATTCATGGGCCAGATACACAAAATATCGTCGACGTACCGCAACCACGGGATGCCAGCCCCCAGGATTCTCGGAATATAAGTAATTTCGAAAAACTCCATATAAATATTGGAGAGGAGGGGCGATAAGGGGTTGCCCATGGCCATCCCAAAAACTTGTTGATAATACTCGTTATTGAAAGTGAATTTACAGTCTTTGATGCAAAGCTTAATAAGTTCCAAAACAATGTGTGAAGGTATTTTTATAATCCATTTGATCTTGTGCTAAAAATCGATATTATTCCTTACAAATCTGTACGCCTCACTGATAATCCTTTAATTTTTAATTTTTAATTTTTATTTTTACTTCTCTGTTTATTGCATATATATATATATATATATATATATATATATATATATATATATATATATATATATATATATGTATATATATGTATATATGTATATATAGATATGTATGTATATATATATGTGTGTGTGTATGTATGTATGTATGTTATTTATTTTTCTTTTTTTTTCTTTCTGTAACCTATATATAGGCTGTTACCCTTTTATGTACTTCAGTGTTCCTGAGGATGTCATTAGACGAAAGCGCTTGAGCACCATTTTGTGTTTCCTTTCCTTCGTGGTTTTATTCATCATAAATATTTTTCACGTGTTACTTTCGTGAAATAATTTTCATATAATGAACACCACGCGTTCCTTCGGCTTGCTGTTCCCTCTCTTGTCTCCGTTTGTGTCCGTGTTTTCTTCTACATTAATGAAGGGGCATGCAATTCGTATCCGACGGAAGTTTCTTACTAAGTGTCTGGAGGAGCAAGTTCTTCCGAAATCCCTGCTTCCGATTCGCCTCAGAGAAATTGACGACCATCCGTTCAACAACTTCAGCAGATTAATTTTAAAGAAACATATTGAAGTCACCAGACAAAATGAGTGGTCCGCCTTCAAAAATTTAAACATCGCCAAACATAATTTTGTAACCGTTATTCCCCAACCGTGGATCCAACGTTTGTTTGATGAAATTCACAACGAGTTGCGTCGGAGAACTACTTCACTTCGTAACATTTTGGATCGAAAAATTAA